>MJUT01035206.1:599856-625841 GCA_002080005.1 Gigantidas platifrons
TACAACATGCTAAAACTTTCTTTAAAAAAAAGTATGTAAACAACGGAGCTCAACAATTCCACCAATATCAACAAAACGAAGAATAACCTCTCACCTCAAATCATTGAACATGTCGAAAAAAAGTTTTTGTATCCTTAGAAAAACATTTTTTTTTTATTTCATATATTTAAAATAGTATGAAAATATGCCTTTAATATAAACACAACTAATTGAAGTCGCGTAAAGACTATACTGTCGTCTGCAACAAAAACAAACAAGATGTTGCAGTTTGGTCAAACGACCCCGCAGCATATGCATATTTATATTAAAGACTTCTTTTCATACTATGAAGCATTCTTCACATAGAAATACACTATTGCATGGCACTATTCAAAATAGTTAACAGTCAGTATAATAATGATATTAATGTTGTGTTTAACATTGACTATGGAAAATAGTAGCCAGGGTGAGAGACAATAGTGCACTTCCCTTCGGGTCGTGCACTATTGTCTCTCACCCTGGTTAGTATTTTCGCATACTCAATGTTAAGCACAACATTGCTATATAAATATAGAAAACTAGCAGAAAAACGTGGATATGAAATATAGTGTGCACGACGTTTTTCTGAAATAATCTTCAGATACGTTCAAATTCGAAAAATTGGAAAGCTAAATAATGTATAAAGGTTTGGGAACAATAAACCCAAAGTGCCTTAGCCAAAATCGGCAATGGTCATGATCACATGCATTTAAAAATTCATGATGACAAGCCATGCATTGGTAACTTCTGATTATAATAGTTTGTACTATACATATTGTGAATAAAGGGTAAATAATATGTTTTTCAATCTTCAAATTTGTTTACGAAAAGTTTGAAGATATTAAATGGCAATCAGAAACCGTAAATAGAAGACAGACAGAAAATACAATGCCCAAATGAAAAGAAAAACAAATGAGGAACACTAACCAGACACATTCAGCTTCCAAATAATAATAATAAAAAGAAACAACATTCTAATATGTGTATCACATTGTACACGATCGATTATTAGAGTATTATTTAACTTTACATGACCCAATCTATAGTAACGACACGAACAAGTTGATAAACAAATATTAACGTGCTAGTGTCAAACACAGAACATCGTAACTTTAAGGGCACAGATGATCTGGCAAATACGTCCCGCCTACTTTCTGTCATACAGGAATAAACTCCGCCCTCGTACGTGATTTGTACAGTCATTGACGTGAAAATCAATAGTCCGTTGCAACAGCAATGCATACTATTTTCGCATAGTGCTGCAACGCTATATATTTCTATTAAAATATATGCGAAAATAGAACAAAGTTACTATAAAAGGAATTTCTTACTGGAAGTATAATAATATATAATAAACTGACTTTGTGATCTGATGATACAGATCAGTTGCACAAATATAGCTAAAAATTTAATTGTTGATTTCATTTCCTTCACATATTAGTCTGAAATTAGTACGATAGTAAAACGTTATCAAAAACCACAGAAAAGTATTTATGTATCAGCCAAGACAACACAATGCTTATCTTTCATAATTTGTTTTCATTGCTACAATGCAGTAAATATATCTTATTCAAATATATGACAGTATTATTTTATTGTCCACTCCTGAGGGAACTACTCTCCTATATTGTTTTCTGGTGAGGTATAGTGCCTGATCCAACGGCGAGGACACTATACCTCACTAGAAAACATTATTTGAAAACTCTTCTCGAGGGAGAAGACAATAATATATTCAGTACATACCATCCCATTCTAGACATAACAGAAAACCACAATCAAATTCAATATAATAATAATAATAAAATGTACAATATAACATTATATTTGTGTTGTCAAACTTGGTCATGTTGACAGCAGACTATATACAGCGCGAGTCTATTTTAAGGGAGATAAATCTTGACAAAAATATAAATAAATACGCGGGAAAATCTATGCCACAGGTATAGTCCCCGCGGGAAATCGCTTCAAACTGGCATAGTTCCCGTCGCTATCTATAGTCACCCGTTGTCAAGTTTACTGTTCAAAATGAGTACACACTAATTATCCAATCAAAATACTTCATTTTCATATGTTAGGTACTAATATATATTAATTTCTGTCATTTAAAAACATATCAAACGAAACAGTGATGGTAAGCAATTCTACCAACATCAACAAAACGAACACAGAATAGTACACACATGCAAATTTAAATATGTTTACAGATAACTAATGCTATGTTTTCTGACTGACAATATACCTTTTAAATTCGGTGGCTGTGTATTTAGCTTACTATTGACGTTCCGACTTATGAACCTATCTCTTTACGAAGGGAACCATCATAGAAACCCATTTAAATTAGCCTTAAGCCAAAATCGATGTTGTTGAAAAGACCCGACTCAGTGTGTGGTTTTCTTTGACAATCGGATAGACTACCTATCATGACTCTGCGATGCAAACCTAAGTTAATATTTGTTCCCAGATGTAGTCACGAATGCATACATATCACCAGTCGGATGAATATCTTAGAGATTGACATGAGTATTTAGCGATTTGCCCTTCAAAAATAGAAAAAAAAGAAAGTTGTTGATAATTTGCTTTTATTCAAAAACATAGCTATTCCGAAATCAGAAAACAACTGTTTATATCTTAATGTCTTCACATCTATAACACGTTGATTCGATAACACCATCTAAAATCGTCACTCTTCAGTCTTACAGTTCAATAAGAGTCCCAAGTTATATCAGGTAAAAATGTAAAATTCACTTCGGAATAATAACCCTATTCTTTTACATTCGACCTCGTCTCTTCGAGGGTATTATATATCATATTATTTTGTGCTGACCCGCAAGATATGCATAGCAATCTCTATTCAAAGAGATTAAATCATGACCCCATGTATGTGACCTTGGTGGTATAAGTACCTGGATTACACGTCGAACCGGCCATTATTTCATTTTGAAACGGCAAGGTATGCACGTATTTACTATTGTTTGTTCCTGACATTGTTGACATGTTGTCTTTCGATGTATACATGTGAGTTTATCTAGTGTAACTTTTCATTATCGTAAAGGTTTGTTTATTTTTGTTACTTCGATTTTGCAAAGATTATTAATTTATTTTCCTTGAACATTACGGTCGACTGAAAAGGCCGACTGATATTCTTACTTCGACTGCCTGAACTAGTCGTGTGTTGGTAATAATAATTAAAAAAACAACATCCGATCTCTTCTGTTCGTACTTCTCGTCCTTCAGCTACTGTTGGTCCTCCCACTGATGCTGTTGTTTATGAAACTAAGGAAACATAAATTGTTGATGTACCAGTGGAAGACAACTATTATCCATTTGTTCAGGTGCCAGATTATTCCCAGTTCTCAGTTTGATCTTGATGATTTTAATCTTAATTCTCTTGACAATACTACAAATGTTAACCAACAGAAACCTTTTCAAGATGCTTTTGACAATCCCAGTGAGATTGGGAGTAGTAGTAGTGTAAATAATATGGCACATGTTACAGTAAATGAACCTGAAGATCAGGTGTGGAATATTCCCCAGCTTAACACTTAACAGCACCTACAATAACTTCTGACTTAGCTAAAGTTGCCAATGCAGCATTGACAATTAAATCCGACAAAGATGCTATATCTAAAATAGGCAAACAATATATCAGACCTGAAAATGTAAATTGTTTCTGTGCTCCTAAGTGTAATAAGGAGATTTGGAATACTGTTGGCAATACTGGCCACTCCAAATATCTTGCTTTGCAAGAGGTACAGAAAGTTCTAGCTTTAGGGCTAACCCCTATTATTCACATGGCAGATACGAATGCTAAAACTAAGGAACCCATCGATTCAGCCACAGGGCATACTATGTTAGCTGATGCGATCAGTCTTAGAGGGCATATGTTCCTTCTATTGTCTTACAAAAGAAGACAAAGTTTAAGAAATTATGTGTTCCTCTGATGTTCCTATTACAAACGAATTGTTTGGTGACAACTGTTCAAATAGGTTAAAATAAATGGGTGACATCAGTAAATACCCAGTGGGACAATTTAGAGTTCATGCAAATCAGCTTAACACTGGTCATGTACCATATAGTGTTGGGGCTAGTTTCAATTCTGGTGGTTTTCGACCAGGAAATTTAAATTTCAGAGGCCCTGTTCCATAATAATAATAATAATAAATTCTTTATTTATAGAGGGTTACACAGTTAGTTAATAACTAATCTTCCCTGAGGCCCTCATTGACATATTTCAACATACATTGTAAAATACACTATACAAAAGTTACACACAAGAAGCAATACATTGTAATAAGTATACACAAAAAGATTTAGTAAATATTTAATGGTAATTTAAGGTACATCATCATTTAAAATGAGACTTTTAACTTTTATTTTAAATGCATTATGAGAGGAAGCTTGCCGTATCAAAAACGGAAGTTCATTCCATAGCTTTGGTGCAGAGTATGTAAAAGTTTTCTTAAAAAGTTCAGTTTTTGCCTTTGGGATTTGTAATTTTTCACTTACAACATTTCGGAGAGAGTAAGGATTTTTATCAGACAAGTATTGGATTTTATTTTTTAAATATTCAGGTGCTTCATTCTTTAGACATTTTGAAACAAGAAGATATTTATGGTATTTGATTCTTTGTTCAATACTCATCCATCCAAGTTGTTTAAACAGAGGTTTAGATGGTGCTATGGGATCTTGGTCTAATATCAATCTTGCCGTTCTTTTTTGCAATTTAAGAATGCGATTTAGTCCCTCATTTGAACAATTTCCCCAAACAACACAGCAATAATCAATTAAAGGCAAAATATAACCCGAATAAAAAAGTTGCCTTGATTCAAGATTTAAATATTTCTTAATTTTTGAAAGAAGGTAGATTTTTGATGATATTTTAGAACAGATTTGATCAATTTGATTTTTCCAATTTAAATTTGAGTCAATTTTGATTCCAAGTAATTTTTCACAAGAGGAATGTTGCAATTGTTCAGAATTAATAGTCAAAAATAGTTCTTCATTTTGAAATGCAAGTTTTTGCTTTGTTCCAACTGTCATACATTTAGTTTTATTACAATTTATAAACATATTATTATCCTTGCACCACAATTCAATTCTATTCAAGTCTTCTTGGACTTTAGTTTGTATGTCTGAAATATTTTTACCAGAAATGTGTATTGTAGAATCATCAGCATNAACAATAAAGGACCTAGTATTGAGCCTTGAGGTACTCCATATTTTACTGGACACTTATCAGAAAGAGCATTACCTATTTGTACTTGTTGTGTTCTATCGATCATATAAGAATTAAACAGAGCTAAAGCTTTTTTATTGAATCCATATATTTCAAGCTTCTTAGCCATGATATCATGGTCAACAACATCAAAGGCCTTTTTTAGATCTAAGAGGATAACTACATTGACATTTCCATTATTCATTTCCTCTATCCATCTGTCTATGATGTTGACTAAAGCAGTTTGACAGGAATGATTTGATCTAAAACCAGATTGGGCATCATGTAGAAGATTGTATTTTGCCAAGTACTGATACATATGTCTTGAGATATGTTTTTCAATTAGTTTGGATATAACAGGTAGTACGGATATAGGTCTGTAATTTGTAGGGAGACATTTTTCCCCTGACTTAAAAATTGGAGACACTTTTGATTGAGAAGTGAGTGAGAGGTGGGCAGGGCTTCAGAAGTCAGTTCCCCAGAGGAGGAAGGGGACAGATCTCAAGAGGTCCAAAACTGATGATACCATCACACTACCTACCAAGAAGCCGGGACCGAGGACGTCAACACTAGCTTGTTAGGTTGTCAAAAAGGTGAGAACCTTAAATTTTGATTATTGGAGATTATATACTTCTGATAAGTGGATTACAGACCCTGGATCGTTTAACTTAACATATATTTCATATCGTTTGCGTTTTCCATTCGCTTCGTTTGCGTGTATCGTTCGTTGGTTTTTCGTTTTCCGTTCATTTGCTTTTCGTGCGTGTAATTTATTCTTTCGTTTCGTGTATCGTTCGCCAGTTTAATTAGACTAATACACAAAACGAAATACGAACGAACGATACACGAAACGAACGATACACGAAAAGAACGATACACGATACACGAAGCGAACCCACGCTACGATTTCCAGTTTAAAATAATTACTACAATTTCAATCTTACTATCATCAAAACAATTTTAATTAAAGTGTAAACACAATTTTACATATACAAACATGTATTTCCTTTATTTACATGTACCAGTAATTTTGTGCAATAAGGGAAAAACATATTTAATAAATGCCTTTTTGCTATAATTTACTCTAGGACAAATAAACAATAACTCATCTACAAGTATGTAAACAAACGTTAACGCCTCTCGCAGTTTCACCTGGGAAATACATGCACTGCAAGTGTGAAATTGTAACTCTTACATTTGTAATTTCATTTTAATTAACAATTATATGACCTTTTGAAGCCACACGCCTCTCGGACAGCTTAAGCGAGAAAATAATTGATACACGTATGTCTGGTTGGAATTGTCAATTCAGAATCCGAATACTTATAAATATTAATTCTGTATAATTATATAATTATATAAATATAAATTCTGTATAATTATATAATTAAATAAATAAAAATTGTGTTTAATTATATAAACAGAAAGTCATATTTGGAAGTCAAATATATGAGATTTAAAATTTAATCATAAATATAATTATTAGATACATTGGTAATATAAACTATTTAATATAGATTATATTATCCTATTACTTTACCGACTAATTTATCATTTATATAAATAACTTGTTTATAAAATATAAGATTACAGAAGTTAATCACATCAATTTGCACAAAAGTCATTCAAATAATAACACGATACTATTCGTTTATCGTGCGTTCGTTTCGTGTATCGTTCGTTTGTTTCGTGTATCGTGCGTTCGCTTCGTGTATCGTGCGTTCGTTTCGTGTATCGTGCGTGTTTTTCGTGTATCGTGCGTTCGTTTCGTATATCGTGCGTTTTTCGTGTTGTTCGTTTGAAGCGTTCGTTCGTTTTCCGTTCGTTTCGTTTGCGTTTTTCGTTCGTTTGCGTTTCGTGCAGAGTGTAGACTTATACGATCCAGGGTCTGTATAGAGACAGTTGTTGGATATAAAATAGAATTTACAGAAACACCTTTTCAAAAGAGAATCCCTAGCGAAATTCAAAAAAAACAGACAAAATAGTTTTCAATGTTGTTTTCACATTGATGATTCTTTGATGATGAATCAAGATAAACTGAAATGCAAAAACGAAAGTTTGTTGGTCACTCACGAATTGGACAAACTTGGTTTTACCATAAATGAAACACAATCTGTTTTGATATGCACACAAATGTTAGAATTTTGTGCGGCAATAATAGATACTGTTTTGTTTAAAGTTTTTCTAACAGAAGCTATAATTAATAAGATACTGAGTCTATGTGCCCAGATTATAAGTTCAAAAACAATCACTACAAGGACGTTATCTTCCTTTATTGATCTTTGTGTTGATGCATTCAAAGCAATAACGTTGGCCTCATTGCATTACAGATCTCTAGAGAGAGACACAAAATCAAGAATTTAGCTGTCTATAATGGTGACTATGATTCACCGATAGCATTGTCCCAAGAATCAAATACTGAGGTCATTTGGTGGTCTGGAAATGTAGAAAAAATTTATGGAAAATCTATTAGAAAGACTTGTATTGATTATTTCATAGAGACTGGTGCATCAAAAAATGGTTGGGGTGCATAGTTTAATGATACATTTGCAGGGGGAAGATGGAGCTCTCTAGAATCCACTAATCATATAATTTTCTTAGAATTATTTGCTATTTTCATAGCTTTGAAGTTTTTTTCTCATCAAATACAATGTACCATCACATAGGTAGTAAATCTGAAAAACAATCATCTGCAGTAGCCTACATAAACAATATGGGATGTATGATTTCACAATCTATGGATCAACTAGCTATACACATTTGGAACTGGCGTACTGATCAACGTCGTGTCAATCTTATAATGATACATGTCCATTTTTGTAGAAATGGAGATATCAGAGGTCAAAGTTTGGGCAGTTGAATAAACACATAGGAGATATCACATTATAACATTTCTCAAATTATCTAAAACTAGTATATTTCGGTATTTGACATAGGGAGATACACCACTGACAATTAAAGTCACTGATACCCATAAGTCATATTGTCCAAAATTGGACATGTATCATTATAAGATTGACACGACGAATGTGTTCATCTCTGCTCAATATTTACCAGGTGTACTAAATAGCAATGCTGATTTTATGTCGAGAATTTTCTCCGACAACTGTGAATGGGCTTTAAAAAGGGACATTTTTATTAGAATGTGTAACCATTTTACACTCCAGATGTAGATTTGAATCAATGCTAAATAATAAGACAAAGTTTTCTGTCTCCTGGCCATTCAACCCAGAAGCTCAATTTACTGATGCCTTTTTCTATATCTTGGAAAAAACTTTGAACCTTACATGTTCCCTCCATTCTATTTGATAGCTAAAGTTCAGAACAAAATCAAAGAAGATAATGTTAAAAAGGCTATATTAGTAGTTCATTTTGGCCTACTCAAACATGGTTTTCAATATTAATTTCAGTGTTGATTTTTCTGCCTGTTAGACTGCCTCGTCACAAAGATTTACTGACTCTGTCACATACAGAAGAGATGCTCCCACTCTACAAGAAAATGTGCTTAATCGCGTGTGTTGTGTCTGGAAATCACTGATTACGAAATTAATTTCAAAATCAAATGTCTTCATCATTACGTCATCCTGGAGAAAACCAACTACATTTTGTAATAAACAATATCTACTATGTTGGAGAAAATGGATTCTTTGCTGGAACCAATGGAAAGTTAATTCGTTTAGACCGTCTTAAGTAGATGTTTTAAGTGTTTTATCTTCTCATATGAGAAAACAATTATCATATTCTGTTGTGAATACCCATAAAGCTATGTTTTTTCAAACTTTACAATTTTTGGAGTTGTTTGGATTAAAGAGTCAGTTTTAAATAGCATATTGTTAAAAGGATATTTTAATATTAAGCCTGTGAAACCAAGAATTATGACTACTTGGGATGTTTCAGTTGTATTAAAATATTTATTTACTTCATATTCATTATCAGAATTATTATTAAAACAGCTCACTTACAAATTAATTGCTCTCATTGCACTTACTACAGCTGCCAGAGCTCAAATTCGTTCAGCTCTAGATATTAAATATCAGTTTTTGGATAAATATGTTTTTTTTTCAAATACAGCAGCTTTTAAAAACTTCAAGATCTTCAGTGTTTTTATCTAAAGTTGTTTAATACAAATTTGATAAAAAAAAAACTTTGTGTTTTTCATACTCTCAATGAGTATATTGCTAGAACTCCAAACTTAAGAAAGTCAAATAGATTGTTTGTTTCTTCCAAGACGTTTAAAGAGGTAAATTCTTGTACTTTAGCTAGATGGCTAAAGCAAGTTTTATTTTTGTCTGGAATATATATTTCATAGTTTTCTGCACATTCATTTCGAGGTGCATCCACCTCAAAATCATTAGGAGCAAGGTGTATCAATAAAATATATCCTTGAAACTGTTAATTTGGCTTCAGCAAAAACTGTTTAAACATTTTATTTTAAAAATGTTGTTCATGTAAGGAAGAACTTTGTTGATAAGATTTTGAATTCCGTATAGTATATGCAAGAAAATATATATCTTTATCATCATTGTGTTATTTGAGCCAGATTAGGTGACTATTATGTGGACTTATTGGATATTAATGTGAATTTGAATCTATAACTTTATGTCAAGTGAACTTTGTGTGGCAAGTTTCTTGCATTTATTGTTGTTATATTATAATGATAATGCAATTATTTCATTTGTGGGCTTATTAAAAAATATATTGGTTTATTCTTGTACTTTTGCAAACAATATTGCCTTATATAGTTTGTCCTAACACTTTAAACATGCTATATAATACCCTCAAAGATACGAGGGCGAATGTAATAGAAAGTTACATCATCTAAGCATACCTGTAAGGATGTGAAGGATGATGGTCATTCTTATGATGAGCCTGATGCTCAAGAATGGTTTAATATACACTCCCTTGGTCTTAGGGGCCCATCCCTTCATGCTACGATGGAACAAAATACTTTCAATAATTGCCGGTTCGACGTGTAATCAAGGTACTTATACGACCAAGGTCACCGACATTGGGTCATGATTTGACCTCTATCAATAGAGATTGCTATGCATATCTTGCTGGTCAGCACAAAATAGTATGATATGTACTAATACCCTTCTTTAGCCTCAGGCGTATTATAAGAATGACCCTCATCCTTCACATCCTTACGGGTATGCTTCGATGAGGTAACATTTTAACCGATTGGCAATCAACTGAAATATAATATGTTCCAACGAAGTCATCAACTAATCATCGGATTAGTTAACGGTGTTTATTTGAATGTTTAAGATATGCTTTTAACAATTACAAGTTCAAATAATTTTCTAATAAAGTTCAAATACATATCAAATCATAATACAAACGTAGATATCAAACTTAGTGCGCGTTTTTGACAATAACCTTCATCAGGTACGCTGAAAGCAGAAACATGTTCATGCCAAATATTCTAAAAAAACCTTTGGGGGCATGAAAAACAAAGGGCCTGAACAGGATTGCCACACAAATCGGATAAGGTCACATATGCATGACAGGGGTGTGGAAATACTGAAATGTTCTACTTGTCCCCGGGCAAGTCATCTGATAAAAGATTCTTGTCCGGACAAAATCCTACTTGTCCTGTTTTTTGTACAAACATTTGATACTTATAAACACAGTTGCTAAATGGAACTTGTTTATATTGTCTATTACATCATTGCGTAAAATTTAAAATATAGTTTTAATAAAGTAAACACAAACATCCCTGCCTATGTGATCACTGCCCAAATGAAGACCATTTTAAATTTGGATTTCAGATAGGAATATGCAGTCAGAGAATAGCTGGTTATTTTTAGATACAGAATAAGCTGTGTTGAAAAAAATCTCATATCAATAAAGTTCATCTTGATTAACCTTGATGATGGATTTATCAATCAAAACAGTCATGTACTAGTAGTATTTAGTTTTAGTGGTGTCTTCATACTCTGCAGATGACTGGTGGGAAGATAGATATCCATTCTGTCCACGATTTTGCCAATAAACATTAATGATTTCTTGTCAGCAAAATCAGAGTATATTCTGCAGATATTTCAATATGAGACACCATCAGAATCCAGCAGTAAACATGAGAAATCGGCTAGCCACTTGGGTGTTTTTCCTCACATTTTGTGTCCTTTTCCGCTAGAGTTTTGCGTTTAACTTTCACGTGATGTTCATTGTGGCCAGAATCATTCCCAGTCTTTTTTTTTATTATCAAATATTTGTCCATTGTAACGACTGCAACCCGATTTGTATTATACGTTAACGGATGTAAGGCCCTGTTTGTTTATGAAAAGCTATGGACAAGCAACGAAACGTCACATTCGGAACTCCTGTAAAAACCTGCTACACGGTCCCGGTTATTGTTAAGTAAATGAAGTACAATTATCATTGCAATCGGGTCGTAATACTCAACTTAGAACTTGTACAATTCTGGTTATTTTTAGCTGCTTTCGGAACACCACTGACGTGATCGTTTCCAATAAATAAACAAACAACATTTATCTAAATAACCGTCAATATTTACGATATAATATCATTTGAGGAATTTGTCTTCCCATAGTACTTTAATTAGAAATTATTTGTATTTGTTGATTTTTACTTGTCCCCGGACAAGCTAGCCAGGAAAATCTACTTGTCCGGCAGGTTCTATGTACGTGTCGGACGAGTCGGGCATGGCAATTCCACATTCCTGCATGAAGGAGGAGAACCTTAATTTTTATAATATGTATAATTATGATTTAGGAAGTGAAAATTTCGATAAAAAATATATAAAAAAGCAAGTTAGTGACGGTGGACAAACTACTGGGCGAAATATACCCTCGCGGACAAATAGTCAATCATAAGAGGTATCGACCAAAGCGATAGTAATAAAAACGTAACTATTTAGTGCTCACGATGCGTTTTTGCAATAGCGTTAACTTGGTTCGCTCAACGCCAAAATATTTGAAAGCAAAAATCATTCAACCGTCTTTGAGAGCAAGAAAACGACAGGACATGATCAGGATAGCTAAAATCGGTTACGGTTACATATGCCGGAGAGAAGAAAACATTAGATCTAATAATAATTAAATGATTTAGGAAGTGACAATTTCGATGAAAAATAAATGACGTGAAACAATAGACTGATGTATCATCATACCTCGGTAGATGCATCTGCATCACAAATATGACAAAAAAATGTTCTCATTCGCTCATTTACTAGTTCATTGGCTACAATTTATTGGTTCTTAGTTTTAATCTTCTGTGCAGATGAGAAATCAAAGATGGCAACAATCGGAGATTGTGTTTTTTTCAGAAACTGAAATCTAGGTTGGAACTAAGCACTGCATGAATTCGATTGTGAGACTCTGGTTTAGCACAATTCCAGTACAAATAAATGACATCATATCGATGATTGTGGAAATTGGGACTAACACTAGGAAGCAAGTAACAATTATGATCAGATTGTCCAGAATGTTGTGGGTAAACGTTAAAGGAAGATCTTTGAGACACCTTTTGTGCATATTTCATATCATCTATTCCTGTAAAATCATTGACAAATCTCATTTCTAGAGACTATACCTTTACAACTAAAGTAGACCTATAGAAGAATTGTTTCTTTGCTTAACATTTAAGCAAACGTCTGGTAGAGCTGGTATGCTCAACAATGAAACATGTCATATATTATATATTTTATTTTTCATTAGATATTTAAATATTACTATCTTATTATTGATATTAAATTTCACTAAGCTGATTACCTATTTATTTCGTCTCATTCGAATACCACTAATCTCTTTTAATCTATGTTTCTCATGCATTATTCGGTACAAACTGATCTCTTCATTCGTAGAGCTAGATACAATAACTTTTTTATTTCCCTTTAGTTTCCATATAAAACCTTGCTACCGGTTGTGTTCAGTTCTCTTTTTTTTATTTTATTTTCCTGTCGGGTTTGCATTTCGCTGGTTGTATATTGTGCATCTAGATTGTCATTTGTTTGTACTGTTCCACACTTTCCCAAATTATATAAGACTATATAATCTCATTAAACTAAATAATGTCCTATGCACATTGTCATTTGACCTATTGTATGCGACACGCATATATATATACTTACTTTGCGCATTGCCAACAGAAAGCAGTAATATCACTAGATCTAATATTTTCATTTTGTTCTGGCTTATCGCCACCTGCAAAAAAAAAAAAAAAAAAAAACACATTCATGCAATAAAAACAAAACTAAAAGTAACCAAAACGCCACTTTCAACAGTATGGCCTGAATATATTCAAGGTTGTGTAACTATATTGTTAAATACAGAATATTTCCGTAAAATGTGTTGTTGCTATTCAACGGAACCATAACATTAATTCATTTTTTTTTATTCCACGTATTTCATTATTAATATTAATTCCCAAATTTATAACACATACATCCGAACATGATCTAAAAATACCGTGCAGTTGTTAAAAGGAAGAAATAAAACGCATTTTTCCATCTAAAATTGAAGTTCTAAAATGAGATTTAACTATTTGGTACAAGACAAAAAAAACACTTTTTTTTGTATATTTTTGTCAAATTCCTGAAATCTGATATGAAACCCTTGATGTGTCCTATATTGATAATAGAAAACAACCTATAATATATAATTTTGGCTTAATCTTTCACATCTTGACGACGACATTAAGTGTCGTTCACGGAGTAGAAATGGCAAATCAAATTAGTCACTGAAAAAAATAATGACAGCGCGGACGACAATTCAAATCTGATTAAGATTAAAATAGCACCCCCTTTTTCCGATACTGATATAACACAAGGTGAACTATACTCGTACAAGTAGTATGGACGGGTGAGCTAATTCACATTGATCCGTTCGCAGGTATAAAATCAACGTTCCGCTTCTATAAGAAAGACAGTGTGAGGAAATGTATACCGCAATTAAGACGAATAATTGTCAATAGGTTATATAGCTCCAAATTTATCGAAAAGAGTAACGAGAACGTGACCTTTTCGTGCTTGTGGTATACGTGACCTATGAGGGAGAAAAAGAGGACAATTTAAGATAAAAATATATTTTAGATTGGACAAAACCATGCAATAATCTAATAACTTAAGTCGGTACATATCATTTTAAATTCCAAATACGACCAATTCGGCAACAATGCTCCTTCGATGGTATCCTACCACAATTATGTCTAGTGACATTGAGTGACCTATGCATACATAGATGTAGTATGTTCATATGCATATATATATAATCGTATATACTCCAAACCATAAAACATAACCATTAATTAACTTTACCATATGCATAAACTGCTTGGTTATCAGGACAATGCATCTTCAGATAACATAAAGAAAGATACATGATGGATACTCAGTTCAAAAAAGTGTCAATGGCTGAGTAATCTGTTGAAATTCATCTGTTACCATCTTGTCATTTTCTAAACCAATATAGCAACAGTACGCATGCGCAGTGGAATTTCAAGTGATACTGATAGGAAATTGCAGAATAATTTTCGCTTGATGTTTTCATCAAGTAAATCAGGAAAAGGTTGTCTTATTACTTACATAGCGGTCTATTTGGTTCTAATTTATGTTTTAATATATATAAAGTAATAACCCAATCCTGAATATGAACTTATTATTTTTCCTTACCAATTTGAAATTCTTTACACAAATGTAATCGCGTTATGAATATACATAGCATATATGTACATGTATGTATGGCAAAAGTGTCAGTTAAAATATGCAGAATTATAAATTTTAGAGCACGAATACCGATATAAGACCAACATCTCGAAATTGATAATAAGGTCAGGTAAAGAACGAACATTTACGACGAAAGATAATTCCTATTGTGAACTTTTCATTGCTATATAGCAACATTCCTGCAGCACCTGCCTATGGAGTGTATATCATTCAATTGATTCGATATTCCAGAGCTTGTGGTTCCTATCGGGCTATTTTTGATAGAGGGTTGCTGCTATCAATGAAGCTGCTGAACCACGGGTTTCTGTTGCTTAAGTTGAAGTCATCACTTATAAATTTTAGGGTCGTCGCCATAACCTGCTAAACCGTTGCGGAATATATGTCTCACAAATTACCATGGATATCTTCCACTTGTTGTGAAATACTATCCGGTCCTTTCCTACTTCATGATTTATCAACGGGTCTGTAACTAGGTTAATACAATGGGTGTCACTAGTGGAGCAGAATCGTGTTACTCGATCTTTAGTTTTCTGCATAGTGTTTTGTAGATCGTTGTTTGCCATTTTGTCTTTTTCTTTGGACTTTGTGTCCTCTGTCCTTTCTCAATTTACGGATTCTGACTATTCGTTTAATTTCTTCAAACTCTTCTTATAGCGCAAAATTACAAACCAAAAAATATAAAGTAACCTTTTTCATGATTGAATTGTTATTTTAACAGGCATATTGGTTGCAAATCAATACATGTGTATTTCCAAGTTCTGGTCAAACTAATGCAAAGTTTACTCCTCGGACAAAAATCACAGATTTTGAGAAGCTATTTAACATCAAGTTTTTTATCAAGAGGTTCTAATTAAAGGTTTTTTGAAATATTTAAATATAGATAATTATAGATGTAGAAAAACAATCATTTTTTCACAAAAAAATCACCCACATGAGAAATCATGCATTTGCGATTGTTTAAATGTTTTTTTTTGCATGGTGCATGTGTGACTCAGGCGTGCCATACAAATTAATAGATGTTCTATATTTTTCATAAGCTTACCTATTTCATGAAAAAAAACATATATTCACTGTTGTATAATATCATACATGATATGGCCACGACAATAAATATGCACACAATTATTTAAATGTACACAATATATTAAAATCAACTAGAATCAGGAAGTATTTTTACGATTGAATGGTTAGATATCTTCGAAAACATTTACTAAAGACTTGACGACCCTGTATATTCGTACAAAAGAGATTGTCAAAGATAGAATGTATTATATATAACAGAAGGTTGTTGTAGATGTATATTGACGATGAGTTACTTCCTCCATTTCTTACTAATGTTATTAGTGTGCTTACATTTTGCTTACAATGAACATTTGTATGCCACCTGTTATGAAATAACAGATCAAATAAAAATCAAATAAAAATAAGAATACAAAACCTATCAAACAAAGGACAAGTGAACTACAACAAAAAATGTACTATTGATATTCATAGCAAACTTATCATCTCGTCTTATAGTAATACAATCGATATTGTTGGGTACATCTACCCCTCCCCTCACCCCAGTGACAAATCTAAGAATGAACAATCCTTATTAGGAAAGAAAATGAGCACTGTCCACATGCATATTTGTGTTTAAAGTCGTACAAATGTAGGTATAACAAGCATAATAAAAACGTCAATATCAAATTTAGGCACACAATGCGTTTCTGGAATCACCTTCTTCAGGTACATTTAAAGTCGAATGATTGGAGAACCAAAACTTGTATAGTTGTATAGAGTATAGATTGTAAATGGTATATTTACCTTAGCTATGCTTCTTTTACTTTGATTTCGATTTAAAGTAACACAGATATATATTTATTATTTAAATGTTTTGAATTGTACCCGGATTGACTTTGTATGTGTGTAATATGCATGAGTTAGTATGTCATCTCTGATATGTAATTACAAATTTATACAGGTTATTGTACAATGCTACATGACTGTACAATACGGTTTTTCAGTACAATACGGATGAATACTAATTATATTTGTTTTAAGGGGTTAAGATTCCAACAAAATATATTCATGTATTCACTGTTAATAGTATACATAATATGTCTATAACATATATGCAGCATAAACATAGTAGAACAAGTAATATTAAAATATATTGAGGGAGATATATTGTATGCTTGTGGTTGTCACTTGCTTAGACGTTTGTATAATATACTTTATTTCCTGTTACTGTATGATGAGTTTGTTTGCTATCCTATGCAGCATATTACAATTGCTGAGTTAGATTGCTGTCGAATTCAAGTAATAAATATATATGTACCATCGACACACTCTTAAACACATGCCTTATGTCTATCCCTAAATTCGCTTTTAGAGACAAGGTAATATTTCGACTATTGAAGTAATATTTTTAAATAGCGATTTTGGCCGAGTGATCTAAGACGCTGGACACAATGGTAGGTGATTGGTGATGCAGTGTATCAATGTTGCGAGTTCAATTCTCGTAGAGGGATAACGAAACTCTGTAAGACCAAATATCTAATTGTAACACTGTTGGGTTGACTTTTCATTCGTATATAGGTATATTTGTATATTTGTAAAATTATTTAAATATACTCAATTATATTTCAAAATACAGAACCAGAAACAGGAAGTTTGTTTACGCGCAAATGATTAGATATCACAAATTCAACAACATAATTAACAAAAAAAACATATCGATTCATATGGACGAGGATATTATATATGCCATTATGCTTCGATTGTG
The DNA here is from genome assembly GCA_002080005.1 of Gigantidas platifrons. Lineage (NCBI taxonomy): Eukaryota > Metazoa > Mollusca > Bivalvia > Mytilida > Modiolidae > Gigantidas > Gigantidas platifrons. Next base: position 617,545 of record MJUT01035206.1, read on the forward strand.
TTTACATATGTATATATTCAACAAGAGTATATAATCTGCTATGAACAACGCATTAATGAAAAAAATAGTACGCAAATCAATTGTAACACATTTGTTTTTAGGTGCAAATAATTCGTCTCACCTTATTTCAATAACATTAAAATTGAAAGAAAAATATTTCAAAATAATTAGGGTATTTAGGGAAGCCCGGTGACAAGTTAAAGAACGCACAATCTTAATCACTGAAACAACAAAATGATATGATCAATGCCCCTTTATATCTATGTTCAATTTGAAATTAATGTCATATTACAAACGTAGATGTTGTACATAATAGTAAATATTACATTTAACTTTGTTATGGTTCGTTCCTCTGCGTGCAATTTCAAATATATACATGTATTTTTATTTGTTTCTATTGGGGTGTTCCATTTTTAGTGCGGTCTGTTTTTTTATCAGTTTATGATGGGTCTGTTTGATATGTATCATTTGCATGGTAATACATGTTGTTGCACCGGATAAGCTTTGTCGGTTAATTAAATGGGGTTATGAAATGGGGAGTTTATACGATATTGTATCGAGATTGCTCACAGTGACTTGGAGAAAAAGGAGGTGTTGAAGTCCTGCATTCATTATTTCCGAAGTTGAAACTGACCATGAGCCTGACAAAATTAACTACACTGGTGGTACAGATAACGATTAAACCACAGGTGGTGCAATTTCACTATTCACTTCAGCTTAAAATAACGCATTGGATAGACAGAAGGCTACATTAAGTGAACATTTTGAAAACAGTTTGGTGAAGAACGAGAAGGCTACAGGTGTTGATACGGCTGAATTGTCGCTTAAACATGAGGGTAATAAAATCCAATATTGTTTTATTTTGGAACGTTTGGAAAAACTATCCCGTATAGAAAACAACATAAAACTGAACAAATTGAATGCTGTATATGATATAATCACAGAGGAACATCCCATTCTTAGGAAAAGAAATACAATTATTAAGATTGCAGATCGCCACTTTTGGGAGACGATTATGGAATATTTAGACAGCCCATTAGCGGATGACCAAAGAATATGCTAGTGATTTACGTGCTGCGATTTCTAGGGTTAATCGTAAACGTAGTACGCCGAAACCTTATAGCAGACCAGATAACCAGTACGGTAGTGTCAAAAGAGGATCGGGAAGTGCTTAATTCAATCCAAGGAGTTTTTTTCGTGGCTTAGGCCAATTCAGCAGAGCGGGATTTAACAGTGAAATCAGTAGCGTCCAGACGTCGGAAGGTGTTTTACTGTAAACAACAAGGACACTTTTGGAGGACCTGTCCCCACTAAGGAATCACCACAGCTACAGCAACAACACCAAAGGCACAGGACGACGGAAAGACACAGTGAAAATTTAGTTAAAGGAAAAATTCCAGAAACAGATAATAAAGTTGAGTATGATTTTGACTGAGAAATATGAAAACAATCTGATCAGAGTCTTTTAAATGTTAAAGGAAATCATAGAAAAAATTCATTATTTTGGAAACATGTTCTTTTAGCTAATTATTTTATTATGAATGTCATTAATTGTGGATATATAATTCCGTTTGATACTTTACCTACGCCTATTATTTTGAAAAATAATATGTCATCTTTAAAGCATGCATATTTTGTTGAAAATTCAAAAACGGAACTGTTAGAAAAACATTGTATATCAGATGTAACACATCATGTTATTGTAAACCCGTTAAAAGGGTCGGTGAGTGGGTCGGGTAAAGAGAGATTAGTATTGGATTTGAAACATGTCAATAAATTTGTTGATCAACAAAAGGTTAAATTTGAAGGAATGAAAGGGTTGTAGAGACAATGCCATTTAACAGTTTCAGACAAGAATCCTGGAATGATTGGGTAGTAGAGACAATAACATTTAACATTTTCAGACAGGAAGCCTGGAATAATAAGGTGGCACAGATAATGACATTTAACAGTTTCAGACAAGAAGCCTGGAATGATAGGGTTGTAGAAATAATGTCATTTAGCAGTTTCAGACAAGAAGCCTGGAATGATAGGGTTGTAGAGATAATGACATTTAGCAGTTTCAAACAAGAAGCCTGGAATGATAAGGTTGTAGAAACGATGAAATTTAACAGTTTCACACAAGCAGTCTGGAATGATCGGGTTGTAGAGACAATGACATTTAGCAGTTACAGACAGGAAGCTTTGAATGAGAAGGTTATAGGGACAATGACATTTTACAGCTTCAGACAAGAACCATGGAATGATAGGCTTGTAGAGACAATGACATTTAACAGTTTCAAACAAGCAGCCTGGAATGATAGGGTTGTAGAGAAAATGATATTTAACAGTTTCAGACAAGAAGTCTGGAATGATAGGGTTATAGAGACAATGATATTTCACAGTTTCAGACAAGAAGTATGGAATGATAGTGTTGTAGAGACAATGACATTTAAAAATTTCAGACAAGAAGCATGGGATGATAGGGTTGTAGAGACAGTGACATTTAACAATTTCACACAAGCAGTCTGGAATGATATGGTTGTAGAGACAATGCCATTGAAAAGTTTCAGACAAGAAGCCTGGAATGATAGGGTTGTAGAGACAATGGCATTTACCAGTTTCAGACAGGAAGCCTATAATGATAGGGTTGTATAGGCAATGCAAGTTAGCAGTTTAAGCCAGAAAGCCTGGAATGATAGGTTTTAGATACAATGGCATTTAGTAGTTGCAGACAATAAGCCTCGAATGATTGGGTTGTAGAGACAATGACATTTAACAGTTTCAGACAAGAAGCCTGGAATGATAGGGTTGTGGAGACAATGCCATTTACCAGTTTCACACAAGCAATCTGGAATGATATGGTTGTAGAGACAATGCCATTGAAAAGTTTCAGACAAGAAGCCTGGAATGATAGGGTTGTAGGGACAATGGCATTTAACAGTTTCAGCCAGGAAGCCTAGAATGATAGGGTTGTATAGGCAATGCAAGTTAGCAGTTTAAGCCAGGAAGCCTGGAATGATAGGTTTTAGATACAATGGCATTTAGTAGTTGCAGATAATAAGCCTCGAATGATAGGGTTGTAGAGACAATGACATATACCAGTTCCCCACAAGCAGTCTGGAATGATAAGGTTGAAGAAACAATGACATTTAACAGTTTCAGACAGAACACCTAGAATGAGAAGGTTGCAGAAACTATGATATTTAACAGTGTCAGACAGGAGACAATGATATTTAACAGTTTCAGACAAGAGACAATGATATTTAACAGTTTCAGACATAAAGCCTGGAATGATAGGGTTGTAGAGAAAATGATATTTAACAGTTTCAGACAAGAAGTCTGGAATGATAGTGTTGTAGAGAAAATGACATTTAAAAATTTTAGACAAGAAGCATGGGATGATAGGGTTGTAGAGACAATGACATTTAACAATTTCACACAAGCAGTCTGGAATGATATGGTTGTAGAGACAATGCCATTGAAAAGTTTCAGACAAGAAGCCTGGAATGATAGGGTTGTAGATACAATGGCATTTACCAGTTTCAGACAGGAAGCCTAGAATGATAGGGTTGTATAGGCAATGCAAGTTAGCAGTTTAAGACAGGAAGCCTGGAATGATATGTTTTAGATACAATGGCATTTAGTAGTTGCAGACAATAAGCCTGGAATGATAGGGTTGTAGAGACAATGACATTTACCAGTTCCCCACAAGCAGTCTGGAATGATAGGTTTGAAGAAACAATGACATTTAACAGTTTCAGACAGAACACCTAGAATGAGAAGGTTGCAGAAACTATGATATTTAACAGTTTCAGACAAGAGACAATGATATTTAACAGTTTCAGACAAGAGACAATGATATTTAACAGTTTCAGACAGGAAGCCTGGAATGATAGGGTTGCAGAGACAATGACATTTAAAAGTTTCAAGCAAGCAGTCTGCAATGATAAGGTTGTAGAGACAATGACATTGAACAGTTTCAGACAAGAAGCCTGGAATGATATGGTTGTAGAAACAATGACTTTTAACAGTTTCAGACAAGAAGCCTGGAATGATAGGGTTGTGGAGACAATGCCATTTACCAGTTTCACACAAGCAGTCTGGAATGATATGGTTGTAGAGACAATGACATTGAACAGTTTCAGACAAGAAGCCTGGAATGATAGGGTTGTAGGGACAATGGCATTTAACAGTTTCAGAAAGGAAGCCTAGAATGATAGGGTTGTATAGGCAATGCAAGTTAGCAGTTTAAGCCAGGAAGCCTGGAATGATAGGTTTTAGATACAATGGCATTTAGTAGTTGCAGACAATAAGCCTCGAATGATAGGGTTGTAGAGACAATGACATATACCAGTTCCCCACAAGCAGTCTGGAATGATAAGGTTGAAGAAACAATGACATTTAACAGTTTCAGACAGAACACCTAGAATGAGAAGGTTACAGAGCCTATGATATTTAACAGTGTCAGACAGGAGACAATGATATTTAACAGTTTCAAACAAGAGACAATGATATTTAACAGTTTCAGACAGGAAGCCTGGAATGATAGGGTTGTAAAGACAATAACATTTAGCAGTTTCAGACAAGAAGTCTGGAATGATAGGGTTGCAGAGGCAATGACATTTAACAGTTTCAGACAAGATGTCTGGAATGATAGTGTTGTAGAGACAATGACATTTAACAGTTTCACACATAAAGCCTGGAATGATAGGGTTGTAGAGAAAATGATATTTAACAGTTTCAGACAAGAAGTCTGGAATGATAGGGTTATAGAGACAATGATATTTCACAGTTTCAGACAAGAAGTATGGAATGATAGTGTTGTAGAGACAATGACATTTAAAAATTTCAGACAAGAAGCATGGGATGATAGGGTTGTAGAGACAATGACATTTAACAATTTCACACAAGCAGTCTGGAATGATATGGTTATAGAGACAATGCCATTGAAAAGTTTCAGACAAGAAGCCTGGAATGATAGGGTTGTAGAGACAATGGCATTTACCAGTTTCAGACAGGAAGCCTAGAATGATAGGGTTGTATAGGCATTGCAAGTTAGCAGTTTAAGACAGGAAGCCTGGAATGATATGTTTTAGATACAATGGCAGTTAGTAGTTGCAGACAATAAGCCTGGAATGATAGGGTTGTAGAGACAATGACATTTACCAGTTCCCCAAAAGAAGTCTGGAATGATAGGTTTGAAGAAACAATGACATTTAACAGTTTCAGAGAGAACACCTAGAATGAGAAGGTTGCAGAGACTATGATATTTAACAGTTTCAGACAAGAGACAATGATATTTAACAGTTTCAGACAGGAAGCCTGGAATGATAGGGTTGCAGAGACAATGACATTTAACAGTTTCAAACAAGCAGTCTGCAATGATAAGGTTGTAGAGACAATGACATTGAACAGTTTCAGACAAGAAGCCTGGAATGATAGGGTTGTGGAGACAATGCCATTTACCAGTTTCACACAAGCAGTCTGGAATGATATGGTTGTAGAGACAATGGTATTTAACAGTTTCAGACAGGAAGCCTAGAATGATAGGGTTGTATAGGCAATGCAAGTTAGCAGTTTAAGCCAGGAAGCCTGGAATGATAAGTTTTAGATACAATGGCATTTAGTAGTTGCAGACAATAAGCCTCGAATGATAGGGTTGTAGAGACAATGACATATACCAGTTCCCCACAAGCAGTCTGGAATGATAAGGTTGAAGAAAGAATGATATTTAACAGTTTCAGACAGAACACCTAGAATGAGAAGGTTACAGAGCCTATTATATTTAACAGTGTCAGACAGGAGACAATGATATTTAACAGTTTCAGACAAGAGACAATGATATTTAACAGTTTCAGACAGGAAGCCTGGAATGATAGGGTTGCAGAGACAATGACATTTAACAGTTTCAAACAAGCAGTCTGCAATGATAAGGTTGTAGAGACAATGACATTGAACAGTTTCAGACAAGAAGCCTGGAATGATATGGTTGTAGAGACAATGGCATTTACCAGTTTCAGACAGGAAGCCTAGAATGATAGGGTTGTATAGGCAATGCAAGTTAGCAGTTTAAGACAGGAAGCCTGGAATGATATGTTTTAGATACAATGGCATTTAGTAGTTGCAGACAATAAGCCTGGAATGATAGGGTTGTAGAGACAATGACATTTACCAGTTCCCCAAAAGAAGTCTGGAATGATAGGTTTGAAGAAACAATGACATTTAACAGTTTCAGAGAGAACACCTAGAATGAGAAGGTTGCAGAGACTATGATATTTAACAGTTTCAGACAAGAGACAATGATATTTAACAGTTTCAGACAAGAGACAATGATATTTAACAGTTTCAGACAGGAAGCTTGGAATGATAGGGTTGTAGAGACAATAACATTTAGCAGTTTCAGACAAGAAGCCTGGAATGATAGGGTTGCAGAGGCAATGACATTTAACAGTTTCAGACAAGATGTCTGGAATGATAGTGTTGTAGAGACAATGACATTTAACAGTTTCAGACATAAAGCCTGGAATGATAGGGTTGTAGAGAAAATGATATTTAACAGTTTCAGACAAGAAGTCTGGAATGATAGGGTTATAGAGACAATGATATTTCACAGTTTCAGACAAGAAGTATGGAATGATAGTGTTGTAGAGACAATGACATTTACCAGTTTCAGACAGGAAGCCTAGAATGATAGGGTTGTATAGGCAATGCAAGTTAGCAGTTTAAGACAGGAAGCCTGGAATAATATGTTTTAGATACAATGGCATTTAGTAGTTGCAGACAATAAGCCTGGAATGATAGGGTTGTAGAGACAATGACATTTACCAGTTCCCCACAGGCAGTCTGGAATGATAGGTTTGAAGAAACAATGACATTTAACAGTTTCAGACAGAACATCTAGAATGAAAAGGTTGCAGAGACTATGATATTTAACAGTTTCAGACAAGAGACAATGATATTTAACAGTTTCAGACAAGAAACAATGATATTTAACAGTTTCAGACAGGAAGCCTGGAATGATAGGGTTGTAGAGACAATAACATTTAGCAGTTTCAGACAAGAAGCCTGGAATGATAGGGTTGCAGAGACAATGACATTTAACAGTTTCAGACAAGATGTATAGATTGATAGTGTTGTAGAGACAATGACATTTAACAGTTTCAGACATAAAGCCTGGAATGATAGGGTTGTAGAGAAAATGATATTTAACAGTTTCAGACAAGAAGTCTGGAATGATAGGGTTATAGAGACAATGACATTTCACATTTTCAGACAAGAAGTATGGAATGATAGTGTTGTAGAGACAATGACATTTAAAAATTTCAGACAAGAAGAATGGGATGATAGGGTTGTAGAGACAATGACATTTAACAGTTTCACACAGGTAGTCTGGAATGATATGGTTGTAGAGACAATGACATTCAACAGTTTCAGACAAGAAGCCTGGAATGATAGGGTTGTAGAGACAATGGCATTTACCAGTTTCAGACAGGAAGCCTAGAATGATAGGGTTGTATAGGCAATGCAAGTTAGCAGTTTAAGACAGGAAGCCAGGAATGATAGGTCTTAGATACAATGGCATTTAGTAGTTGCAGACAATAAGCCCGGAATGATAGGGTTGTAGAGACAATGACATTTACCAGTTCCCCACAAGCAGTCTGGGATGATAGGTTTGAAGAAACAATGACATTTAACAGTTTCAGACAGAACACTTAGAATGAGAAGGTTGCAGAGACTATGATATTTAACAGTTTCAGACAAGAGACAATGATATTTAAGAGTTTCAGAAAAGAGACAATGATATTTAACAGTTTCAGACAGAAAGCCTGGAATGATAGGGTTGTAAAGACAATAACATTTAGCAGTTTCAGACAAGAAGCCTTGAATGATAGGGTTGCAGAGACAATGACATTTAACAGTTTCAGACAAGATGTCTGGATTGATAGTGTTGTAGAGACAATGACATTTAACAGTTTCAGACATAAAGCCTGGAATGATAGGGTTGTAGAGAAAATTATATTTTACAGTTTCAGACAAGAAGTCTGGAATGATAGGGTTATAGAGACAATGACATTTCACAGTTTCAGACAAAAAGTATGGAATGATTGTGTTGTAGAGACAATGACATTTAAAAATTTCAGACAAGAAGCATGGGATGATAGGGTTGTAGAGACAATGACATTTAACAGTTTCACACAGGCAGTCTGGAATGATATGGTTGTAGAGACAATGGCATTGAACAATTTCAGACAAGAAGCCCGGAATGATAGGGTTGTAGAGACAATAGCATTTACCAGTTTCAGACAGGAAGCCTA
>MJUT01035206.1:635265-648848 GCA_002080005.1 Gigantidas platifrons
TGATAGGGTTGTAGAGACAATGACATTTAACAGTTTCAGACATAAAGCCTGGAATGATAGGGTTGTAGAGAAAATTATATTTAACAGTTTCAGATAAGAAGTATGGAATGATAGGGTTATAGAGACAATGACATTTAACAGTTTCGGCCAAGAAATCTGGAATGATAGATTTGTAGAGACAATGACATTGAACAGTTTCACACAAGCAGTCTAGAATGATAAGGTTGTAGAGACAATGACATTCAACAGTTTCAGACAAGTAACCTGGAATGATAGGGTTGTAGAGACAATGACATTTAGCAGTTTCAGACAGGAAGCCTGGAATGATAGGGTTGTAGAGACAATGACATTTGACAGTTTCAGACAAGAAGCCTGGAATGATAGGGTTGTAGAAATAATGTCATTTAGCAGTTTCAGACAAGAAGCCTGGAATGATTGGGTTGTAGAGAAAATGACATGTAGCAGTTTCAGACAAGAAGCCTGGAATGATAAGGTTGCAGAAACGATGAAATTTAACAGTTTCACACAAGCAGTCTGGAATGATAGGGTTGTAGGGACAATGGCATTTAACAGTTTCAGACAGGAAGCCTAGAATGATAGGGTTGTATAGGCAATGCAAGTTAGCAGTTTAAGACAGGAAGCCTGGAATGATAGGTTTTAGATACAAAGGCATTTAGTAGTTGCAGACAATAAGCCTCGAATGATAGGGTTGTAGAGACAATGACATATACCAGTTCCCCACAAACAGTCTGGAATGATAAGGTTGAAGAAACAATGACATTTAACAGTTTAAGACAGAACACCTAGAATGAGAAGGTTACAGAGCCTATGATATTTAACAGTGTCAGACAGGAGACAATGATATTTAACAGTTTCAGAAAAGAGACAATGATATTTAACAGTTTCAGACAGGAAGCCTGGAATGATAGGGTTGTAGAGACAATAACATTTAGCAGTTTCAGACAAGAAGCCTGGAATGATAGGGTTGCAGAGGCAATGACATTTAACAGTTTCAGACAAGATGTCTGGAATGATAGTGTTGTAGAGACAATGACATTTAACAGTTTCAGACATAAAGCCTTGAATGATAGGGTTGTAGAGAAAATGATATTTAACAGTTTCAGACAAGAAGTCTGGAATGATAGGGTTATAGAGACAATGATATTTCACAGTTTCAGACAAGAAGTAAGGATTGATAGTGTTGTAGAGACAATGACAATTAAAAATTTCAGACAAGAAGCATGGGATGATAGGGTTGTAGAGACAATGACATTTAACAATTTCACACAAGCAGTCTGGAATGATATGGTTGTAGAGACAATGCCATTGAAAAGTTTCAGACAAGAATCCTGGAATGATAGGGTTGTAGAGACAATGGCATTTACCAGTTTCAGACAGGAAGCCTAGAATGATAGGGTTGTATAGGCAATGCAAGTTAGCAGTTTAAGACAGGAAGCCTGGAATGATAGGTTTTAGATACAATGGCATTTAGTAGTTGCAGAAAATAAGCCTGGAATTATAGGGTTGTAGAGACAATGACATTTACCAGTTCCCCACAAGCAGTCTGTAATGATAGGTTTGAAGAAACAATGACATTTAACAGTTTCAGACAGAAAACCTAGAATGAGAAGGTTGCAGAGACTATGATATGTAACAGTTTCAGACAAGAGACATTGATATTTAGCAGTTTCAGACAAGAAACAATGATATTTAACAGTTTCAGACAGGAAGCCTGGAATGATAGGGTTGTAGAGACAATAACATTTAGCAGTTTCAGACAAGATGTCTGGAATGATAGTGTTGTAGAGACAATGACATTTAACAGTTTCAGTCATAAAGCCTGGAATGATAGGCTTGTAGAGACAATGACATTTAACAGTTTCAAACAAGCAGTCTGCAATGATAAGGTTGGAGAGACAATGACATTGAACAGTTTCAGACAAGAAGCCTGGAATGATATGGTTGTAGAAACAATGACATTTAACAGTTTCAGACAAGAAGCCTGGAATAATAGGGTTGTAGAGACAATGCCATTTACCAGTTTCACACAAGCAGTCTGGAATGATATGGTTGTAGAGACAATGACATTGAACAGTTTCAGACAAGAAGCCTGGAATGATTGGGATGTAGAGACAATGGCATTTAACAGTTTCAGACAGGAAGCCTAGAATGATAGGGTTGTATATCCAAAGCAAGTTAGCAGTTTAAGACAGGAAGCCTGGAATGATAGGTTTTCGATACAATGGCATTTAGCAGTTGCAGACTAGAAGCCTGGAATGATAGGGTTGTAGAGACAATGACATTTACCAGTTCCCCACAAGCAGTCTGGAATGATAAGGTTGAAGAAACAATGACATTTAACAGTTTCAGACAGAACACCTAGAATGAGAAGGTTGCAGAGACTATGATGTTTAACAGTTTCAGACAAGAGACAATGATATTTAAGTTTCAGACAAGAGACAATGGTATTTATCAGTTTTATAAAAATAGTTTATATTTATTTTCATGTTGTTATCAAGCACATACCATAATGTATACTGTTATCGTATACTGCACATATTCGTGTATGGAATGGATTTAAGGAGTTTTGTAATGACACAGATCGACGAATGAATGATTATTATAAGCCATGTAAACAAAAGAACTCTAAAGAAGATTTCCTGAAATCATATCATAACCTTACAGACAACTTACGAAACCATGGGTTCAATCCATATACATCTAGTATCACTGTAGACGTAAATGGTTTTCTCATTAACGGTGCTCATAGACTGGCATCAATTATTGTTTTATCACAGTCTGTTTGCGTTGAACATTTATCTTACAAGAAAGTATTCATGGTTGACTATAAGTTTTTTCTTAGTCAAGGATTACAGAAACGTGTTATTGAGATGGTAGTGTTAGGGTATATGCAAATACAGGTAAATTTACACTTAGCTTGACAAGTGACCATTCTATCTTTATTCTCGAAAGATGAAAAAAAGAGAAAACCATGCGTTCAATGAGAAGGATGTTGTTGTTAAAAAACTGGGCATGGATCGGCTTATTATACACATGTATGGACTGCAGACTTGGATACAAGCCAAAATCAATGACATAAAGAACACATTTGCTAAGTCAGATTTAGCAAAACTACGATTCTTTTTCTTTTTTGCCAGAAGTAATACAGCGTTGAAACAGTGTAAATATGAAATACGAATGTTATATAATGATATAAATTTCAAATCAGCAGCAGATATTCCAGATACTCTACATGCAACGATAATCCTAGCAGAAATGATTCTTAATAACAGATCTTTACATCTCATTAATAATGGTAACCACACAGATAAATGTTTGGATATCGTGACAGAAATATCTAGAAACTCCTTCTTATCACCAATCCATTTTTTACCAGGGATGTATAAAGCCAGGCAAGATGTTATGTTTGATTCTGGATTTGTACTATATTTTTATGGCTTCCGGAAAGGAACAGATGTTGATGTTTTACTTTTAAGCAATGTAGATAAAACCATACTAGGTAAATTTAATGGAGTTCAATATCAAGCACATACTTTTGCTTCAAACGTCGTCGGAGATACACGACGATGGGGCGAGGAACATTTAAGTAGCAATATATCAAAATGGGACCTGTTTTATTACCCTGGTAACTATGGCTACTGGTATGGCATTAAATTTGTATCATTAACATAGATTACAAGGCACAAATCAAAACGAAAATAACAAAAGAAAGATGACTATGTTATTAAATTAATGCAATCGTTTATGAAGACTGTATTCTAGAATAATTACATACATTGGAATAATGCATTGGGGATATATAATAACACTAATGTTAATTTATGTTATAGCAATTTTAAATATTGCTTTAATAAAATATATTATGATTGTAAATATCTGAGCATGTGATTGTTTCAATTACTGTCAGTGTCAGCTAGGTACAATCACATGTCCTTATCTGGATTAATTATAATGAACTGTTAAAAATCATCATGCCACAGCTAAATACCATTTAATTGTTGTGTAAGCATTTACATAATACCAGCTGTTTTTTTTATCTGGGAATAGTAATTAAGCCTAATTAAATATTTGACACTTCCGACGGAATTTTAATTAGAGTTTGAAGAGGTAATATGTGATCATTTATTACTACGGGACATTACTATTTATCTTACACAATTTTCTGTTGACTACTGAATACCACAAACAAATATACAGCCGCAGGAATTTCCGGTTCTGCAGTATATGTGATGTTCTGCCACTGAGCAATTGACGACTTTATAATTATCTGTTTATCATCTATGCACGTAAGGTTGATGTAAAGGATACTATAGACAATCAGTCTTTCGGAAAGGTAAAGTGAAGTTGAATGAAACTCTGTGTCCAGTAAGAATTACTGGACCCAACATCAAGTTTACAGGACGTTTACGTGCTAAATACAAGAGGGGCTCAGATTCCTACTGGTCATTTGGTCCAGTAATGAATAAAATTCTACAAAAAATACTTGATGTTAACATATATTACATATAATTACAATATACAATGGTATATAGTGTAGAACTCTCCTCAATGTTCACAGTTGAAATATTTGAATTATTATTTTTGCTCAGATGTAGTTCGATTCCTTTTCTATGAATTTAATTTCTATTGAATTATAATATCGCTTAGTCCCAGTCCTCATACATTTCATTTTGATTTTATGTCAAGTCATGTGATTTCAATGATATAATTCGCTTTGATTGATTTAACGCCACTTTCAGCAATATTTCACCTATATCATGGCGACCACTTTTAGTGGTGGAAGAAGCCGGAGTTCCCGAAGAGATCCTCAGACCATGGGCAGGCAACTGGTAAATTGATATCACTTGCGGCTGCGAGTCGAAAGCATCCTTCTTAACGTGAACAAACAATTTGCATGTGTGTAATGTATAGATTATCATCTGCATGGTTAAAATAATGTATTCTGTATTATTTGTTTTTGTGATAAGAAGCTGTATTAATGTTGTTTTTATGACTACCGAAGTGTACATATGCTGCGACTTGCAGCTACCACGCTATCAAAAGATGAAATCATTGATAATCAAATGCCAGTTTGTCTTCTTTTGGTCTTTCCATGGAAAATGAGGATTGTAATCTTCACTTGCTGTATTGGATACCAACATTACAACGTTATATCGCAGGAGTTTCCAAGTGTTCTACCAAGCATCTTTCGAAAATTTTAGCTGATATCTTTACAGCTATGAAAACTGGTCCCCAGAAATAAAATGATACATATTTTTCTAGAAGTGGCGTTAATCAAATGTGGATATTATAAAACTCAAAAGACTTGCTGGAGACTTTGAGATAAAGATCTCAGTATGGTTGTAACAGTATTAGATTACTTGATTTCTCCGCCTTATATACCACCATCCCGCATACAGTTTTAAATCTAGAATTAAGGAATTCATTCAGCGAAGAAGATCGGATAATGTATCAGTATCTTGTTACGGATAGAGGCAAATCTTACTTTGTAAAAAGCAATTTCAAATATAATAATCAATAAAAACAAGACAGGTTCATCCGAATGTTAGATTTTGTAATCGACAACATACTTGGCCTGCTTGGTGGACAGGTGTTTCAACAAACGATTGGTATTCCAAAACGTACGAATTGTTCTCCGATACTCGCCGACTTGGTAATTAACAACGTCGCATATATCCAAATGAGCTTAAAAATAAAATTATACGACACACGCAATGACTTCACTTTTCTAATAGGTCCCTCACTGCCAAGACGTTTAACAAACTTGAATGTATATATATGAGTATAACACGGCGGGTATTTTATAAGAATTAGGAACTTTTTGCTCTTTGTGACCTCATGAGTTCAACCTGGTATTTGTGGGATCCGTGTTGCACATATTTGTGTGCCTAATATTGTCTGTTTCTCATGAGTTCGCGCCAGGTATTAAGCTTACGTGTCGTTACGTTCTAGGATCCGTCTTCTGATGTCCGTTACGATTTCCGCATAAAATGACGCTCGGTACGTCATTACTTTTTTAATTCCGTGCTGTGATGCGTTACATAGTCCCCTTTCCATTGCCAAAATAATGTTTATCATGCTTATTGCTGTTAACATTCCTCGTTCCTATTTCATTCACATGCATCGGTCGTGTTTTAGTTAGCATGTTCTTCTCGAATGCGGTAGATCGTGTCGGGTCAAACCAGACAATAAAGTTGGTATTTGTTGCTTCTCCGCTAAGCACGCAATATTAAGGAGAAAGAGCAAATATTGGGCGGCTCTAAATCAGGATTATGTATCCGACTAGAGCGATATTTTTATCCGCGTATTGTTGTTTCAGTGCGCTGGAACTATAACAAAATCCAACTAAGCGTGTTAGTCTTGCCAATCATCTCATTTAAATTGTACATGTTATCACCATGGTATTTCTTACTTGGTGTTAAACAGCAGTCACTCACTCACTGTATTTCATTATATTAGATCATTATATCGATGGGTTAATGCCACCACCAAGTGAGAACAAAATATGCATTTTTCAGCATACATTTTTTTTTAAATAGGATTTGTTTTATTTGATTAATACACCATCTGGTGACCTCAGACCATAGATTAATTGTTTGTTCACAATATGATAAAGACTCAAATACATACATTGTGATATTACTGATTTATTGCATTTCAAACACTGATTGTGTCAATGTTAAACATAATCATTAATTTGAAAAACCAATTGCAATAACCAAGTAACTGATGGTACAACGTTTATGCAAATAGGTTTTGTGATTTACAAATGTGTTTAAAATTGCCACAACAACGTAACAAGAGTTACAAGTTTTTTGTCATTATGTAAAAGAAAATAAAAGTAATCTCTTTTGTGCCACAACCATTTAACCCGCGATAGCTAATTTTTGCAATAACAAATGATCCTTTTTCACATATAAATGTTCAGCCAGAAAACAGTATTACAAGATACGCCATTTTGGCACCTCAATATTTTGAAAAACAAAATCTCTTCATTTTACAATAACCAAGTAACTAGATATAACTGATTTTGACAATTCCACTTTTGGTTTTAAAAATCATACCAAATACCTAAATATCGTATCTTTTTATGACTACTGTAAGTTAGTATAATACATTATTTACAATGTCTGCAAGTCAAAACAACCTTTCAGTTTATGCTAAAACTTGTTCCTTCAAGATTGATTACTCATTATCAGAGCCTTGATCTTCTTCATCTATGTCTGGGTCCGCCAGCTTGTCCACGATTTTTGCATTAGCAGAACAATTCTTATAAAATTCATGGTACTCTGGAGGGATAATCTTAGTTTTGCACAGACTAAGGAAATCGTTCTCCTTTGCCACTGTAATTACTTGCTTTGATTGATACTTTCTGGGTAGGTCCTGTCCGTCTAGAGTGGTTTTCGGTGTTCCATTTTTGTCTAGCACAATAACCCTCATTTGTTTTTAATTCCTCGTCAAACGTGTACTTGAGCAATATACTTTCTCGTTCATTTTTTGAAATTCTGATCCACTTGATTTTCAACCAATTAACCTTTTCCCCACAGGAATCAACCTTACTATACTTTAGTGTTGTCTTTTGGAGTTCGTTGAAGTCGTACACATCTCCATGCTGTATAGGTACAACATGATAAGGGTTCTTTCGCCTTGTCATTCTTACGACTGTTGTCCACTGGTTTGGAGTATATATTTCTGATTTTTTTTTCGCAAATTCAATTGTAGAATGCATGCTATCGCATTCCATCTGTGTGTGTCCGCTTTCAAGGACCTTATGATCTATGCTATCTATATTTGAAAGGTTGACAACAGCATGCATTAATCCAGTGGCAGTAAACTAATTTCTGTTCTGACCAGCACAGGCATCAGAGTAAAGTATAACGTGTTTAATGTTAGCTGTCAGTGACATAAGTTGCAGGTACAAACATGGTGCTATTTCACAGGCCCCACGTTTTGCCTTCACCTCGGACCATAAATAGCAAGTTGCATTCTGGCTACCCAAGTTATAGATTGATAGGTTATAACAATTAAGTTTTCCCATATAATATATTTTGCTCACTAGGGAGCAAGGGGTTTATAATACTGCTTGTAGATCAAAGGTGGCTACAAAGGTATCCTTTTTCGTTTTAGCTTTATCTTTGTCTTTCTTTTTCTCCTGTCTTGCCCTCATTTTCATTTGTTGGTGTTGATAATATTTGTTTTTCCTGTTCAGTGATTGATCCATCAGCAGTTCCTCTGTTATAGCTTACACAAATACTGCATTGATCTTTTTTGGAACGTGGAAAGAGAAGTTATATTCTTCGTTGAATACATTTCTATAAATGGTTATGCTGACTATCCTCTGGCACTGTTGCTTTATAGTTTTCCAGATAAAGCTGATACATCTTGAATACATTTAACTCGGCTCCTAAATAGTTTCTGTTTGATGATTTTCTGGTGTAATGTCCTTCTACCGCTGGAAATGACTCTATATGATTTCTGACCAATTTAAGGACCTCTTCTTTAGTTTTATTGTGAGGTTTGTGCTTCCCCCGTTTGCCTTCGCCAGTAAAAACTCCACCTGATTGGTTTTTTATCATTGCATTGTCAATATAAGCGTTACCCACATCCAAGGTTTGCTTAAAAAACTTCTTGCAAACAACTGTCTTGATACCATCTATGTCAAAGAAATATGAGCTTTGGATATCTCTTTTCCTCTTTTGTCCTGTTTCCTTGTCAGGTTCTATATATTTTCTGGTCTGCTTTTCATCTATTCTTGAAATTATAAAATCTTTCTTCGGTTCATATGTATCGAGTGACCAAAATAGCTAAAATAGTTTATGTCTGTTTTGTTCTGATATGTGCCCACTACATTTGAATTTGCAGCTGCTGCAGTTGACACACTTTACCATTTATCCAGGTACGATTTTTCCTATCTGGGAAGCATACTCTTTCCCTGACATTCTCAGATTTTTCCGGATGTTCTTTTTCCACTCATCTGGGGTAACTTTTCTTTTCCTAAATAACTTCTTTTGAGGGGTTGTCATAAATGTATGAGATTTTCTAGGTTGTATTCCTCTAGGTCTTGCCACATGTTTCTTTTCTTTAGCAGGAGTTATTGTTTGTGTTTCTGTAGATGGAATTTCATTGCAGCCATCCTCAGCATATACTTAATGTTGGTGTTGTTCTTCAACTATCTTTGCTGGTTGGTAGGTTACATTTGTTCCTATCTGTACACATGCGTCATAATGAGAGGGCATTGCATCATATTCTGATGTTAAGTAACATAGGTATATTCGTGTTGATTGTTCAGGTTCACATAATGTTGGTGCTATATCAATAACTGGTCTCTGTGTAAGACTAGTAAATATGTTGATTATCTTCTTACTCCAGTTTGAAGTGCCAGTAGTAAAAGATCTGCTGCTCTATTTATCCATCTTCCATTACCTTTGAGTTATTTAACTTCAGTTGGAAAATCTATCCATTGTATATTGTCTTCAAAGGTTTCGTTGATGTCAGTAGAAAAAAATTGACATATTCATGCACATGACCTATTATATGTCCACACAATATCTCTCGTAATTCATTTTCATCTTTGATGTAGGGTACATGTAGAAGTGCTGCTTTAAAAAAACAATTTCCATCTGGCGGTACTTCTTTCCGAGCAAGTGCATTTGAATGAAGCAAGTTATCTAGCTTTTCTTCATAGTTTTGTCGTTCTATCTGTATAATATCTGCCTCTTATTCACTGATTTCTTTAACTGAACATAATATTCTAGCTTCAGTTGACATTCTGACATCAGTAACATTTGACACAGCAGGAAAAGTATTACTTGAACTACTATCTTGTTGTGGTGTTGGAAAGTTTAATGTATTTAGGATGTATTCATGGACATTGACACTTTCAGTTACAACAGTTTCTCTGCTGATTGATTTGTCTATTTCAAGAGTCATCTGCGGACAGTGTTTCATTGAAGATTTCTTTTTTTTTTTGTTTTTTGTGTAAAGGAGTATTCCTTAACGGACTTATTTTTCTTCCCTCCAAGATTTGGTAGTTCTTTCTTCCATTTCTTAGTACGTATTTTTCTCCTGATGGGTATTTTCCAGCTTGAATCTTCAGTGTCAGTGCTGGTATTGTCACCTGTCGACATAGCAGAGGATAAGTTTGAATCAGATGAATTAAAATATGCTTTATTTCGTTTATAGGAATCTTCACTGTCAACTATGGACTCCGATCCATCACTTTTGTTCTTTATTTATATTCTTTTCAACAACTTTAAATCGAGATAATGGGATATTGTCATCACTACTCTCGTCGTCAAATGTGTCTTTTGTAAAGAAAGATATACGTCTTTTCTGGCTTTGTATGCTTTCATGCGTTGGAGTATTTTCCCCGTCCTGGATGACATCTTGTATGGTTTGATCACCTGGGGTATTTTCCTCTCCCTGCTTGTCGTCTTGTATGTCTTCATCACCTGGGATATTTTCCTCTTCCTGCTTGTCATCCAAAACGAATATTATGGTGTCGATGCAGTTTAGCTGAACAAGTAAATCGGAATGGCAACCTCCATGCTTAGCGGGAAATTGAAAATTAATAAGATATAAACGTGCTTTAACCAGCACTTGTAAAATTTTCATTAAAATGGTCATATTTTTCATTCTGTAGAACCACAAATCATCAGTTGGTTTCGTTCTCCTTTAACCTCAATCACCCAATTTTTAAAAGCACATATACTATTTTCTGGTTGAACGATTATTAATACAAGTTTTACATATATATAATCCATCCTCTGATGCGTCACGTTTTGTATGTTATATATCATTATACAAATTGATAAAGGACACATGACGTAGTGCCATGGAAAAGGTGTGCTCTCAAGGTAACAATAAGTCAGAATTGACCATAGGAATTGTACTGTAATGTATCTTTGCGTTTCCACGAGTTCTGGATGTGAACATTTATCAAAATAGTGAAAAGGTATCGCATATAGGCATAATTATTAATGACATAATGATTGTTACTATTCTCTATTCTACCAGTTTTGGCCAATTGATTATATATATATTTGTGTGTGTGCATTTGGTCAGTTGATCTCTCCAATGTACAATACCGCCGCGTTAAACATCATCAACCAAACAAGCAGCCAATATACAGTTACACAGTATGTTATTTCTCTTAAACCGTACACTAATTGATAAAATAAAGGTATAGTATGAGTAGAGAATGTGAAATGTTTTGTAGCTTGTTGGTTTTTGTAACTGTATTGTTATCATGGTATCATTATGTATGTAATTATCCAGACAGAGTGGAGCAGAATCTGTTTTATTGTGTAACATGTCTTTTAATACCCAGTAATCGTTGTTCACTTGAATTTCTAACTCTATTGCCATTTTTTCTACCTTGAATACCGCAGATTGGATGCCTCCGAGAGATATATCAGGGGATCATTTGAACTGTAGTCAGTGTTCCTGTACTGACATAATAGTTGTAACTCACAGTTCAGAAGCTAGCATACACACTAACAATTATCTGCCTTTGTTCTTTTTACACGAGAATCACAATGATATATTCAAATATACTTCATAATTCAAGTTTTGTTTTTTGCAATCTATTTTAGCTTTTTAAACATTAAACTTGAAAACAAAATAAAATAAATACACGCTAGAACATGTATTATTTAAGACAATGAGTTGCAGTATGGTGTAATAATAATGATAACAATAATAACAATAATTATCATATGATTACTCAAAATATGTTTAATTTTGCATATGTCATCCATTCGAAATGCAACAAGTCATATCTCCAGGTGGTGTAATAACCTACTCTATATTGCATAGGGGGTGTAATATGTGTGCCGTATTACATGGGGAGAGGGGTGATATATGGATGTTTCACAATGGCGACTGGAAATTGAATTAGAAGGTCTTTTTTTTCCCAAGGAATTCACGTTTTTTTTGTCCGATTAGTTTTCGTCATTATATTGTTTTCGTTGTTTACTTCCGTCGCGTCTGTTACTGTCAAAATTGATAACGGAGAACATATGGAAAATACTCGTTATGCAATGAATGATGACAGTGCTGGCTTCATTTATCAAATGAAATCACAAGTAGGACAACTGAGTATGATCTGAAATTAATCATAAACTAGTAATTTTAATATCTTTTTGAGGCAGGTTTTTTCAAATCGCTAAGATTTTAAGCACAGACATAAATAATCTGTCAGCAAGAACTATCATTGCATTTTGCTTTGAAAGAAAAATGAATTCAGTTGTGCTTAACTTGCGTATTATCAAAATATTTATCATCGACAATTATTTGGAAATTATGGAGTACAAATACATAAACTTATGTTTTTATTGATACATAAATTATAAAAATCGGACATCAATTGACTTCAGAGTAATTTGTTTTAAAATAGTAAATGCATAGGGAATATTGGAATCGTACGAATATTTTTGTCCACAGTATGTATATGATAATTAGGTTATGATATCGCATTTTTCATATTGCATGCCATATCAACCCTCGACCCATATTACCCCTCGGGCTTTCGGCCCTTGGGCTAATATTGAGGTCTTGTGTTGATATGACATGTAATATGAAAAATGCTGTATCATAATATATGATTATTATATAGTAATACATATTTTCCTATTAATATCAGTGGAACATATTCGTGCAATATATCATTGTATTTGCACGCTATATGCATATTACACTAGTTCAAATAAGAATATTTGAAGCAGTTCAATATTCCACCTCAGTGTAATAGAATAAATCATATTTATATAAAAATACTTTAAACATAAAATATGTATTATTGTATAATAAAAGAGTTATTGCATGAATATTGGTGAATATTCATGCAACAACCCTATATAATAATGATTCACGTGCGTTCGTGGAATATTTATTCTGTACGTAATGAGTAGATGTTATACACAGGAATGTATCTGATGACAAACGCTAGTAATATTAAATCAGCAGGGTATTAGGAAATCAAATGCCTGTATGCATTGTAATAATTCTGATGTTGAATTGCCTGTTCAGTTATATGATACATAGATGCACAAGGAAGTCAGGGACGCCAATATATGTAAAGGATGTGAAGTCAAGGAACGCCAATAAATATAAAGGTTATGAAGTACACAGCGGACAGACAACATAACACTGAATGAGACAATACGTGTAACCTGGCTTCACAGACCTGACTGGTTCCCGAAACGTTTCAACAATTCACATTGTACAGTCTGGAGCTGCATTTTTTTCCGATGATAGATCAGAACTAAGCAAAAGTCATGCAGTCTTGTTTTATCATAGATGTTTAAGTAAAATTATTTTGAAAGTCCATTGAACGATCAGCCACTTCCTGAAATGTGGAATACACAGTTCGATTTCTTCCATACATATTGAAAAGACAGTGATACTTTACGTAGACAAAGTGTTCAATTAAGAAGTAATCCACTAGAGAGAAAATATTCCTTAATATACAAACAAAAGACCAAATGATCAGCTTGGTTAGTTAGTAATTGTAAGATACACTCTAAACGTGAGGGGTTTGTCAAAGAGAAATATATAAATAT
>MJUT01035206.1:669238-703823 GCA_002080005.1 Gigantidas platifrons
CCATATGCAGAATTCTACCCCGTCTCAACTGATTCTAAGTATATCCTTAATTGTCATTAAAACTATATAAACGTGCATTGAATTGATCTAACATAGTGACTCACTTACATCACCGGAATCATTTTAAGTACACGATATTAAAGGACAAAGGACGAAAAGGCCTTTGTTTGACCTGAAATATGACTCAAAATAGAAATACAAAAAAGAAAAATGATAGGATATAATAATAACCTTTCCACACCTACTTTGTCGAAAATGATGAAAAGTTCCATATTTCTTTATTACCATGACAATAAACCATACCCAAAATCAAAATCAACTTTGTGAAAATCCTAAAATTATAAAGATGTTTGTCTATTTGTACATACATTTTGGCTTGGTAAATTACCTCCGCTACCAAAAAGCAACTTCATATTTCGAGTTAAAATACATTGGTATTGGGGCCATAAGCTGGGCTTAGCGACCCTTCTCCTTTAATTCTTAATTCGGAAAGTTGTTAATTACTTCATAATTACTTAAAATTCTTCTTATAACATAATTTACCCCGTATCCTGTTAAACATTGTAAGAGGATGTATCTTAAACTTAATTTCTACCTATTATATTAACAGAATATATACTGAACTTCTAGGCCATTATAGCAGTTATGGAAACTCCAAAAGCCAACAGGCCGTTAACTCTCAGACATGATTCTATGATTCCATCATCCCAGATTCATAAACATTTTTCTTTAAATATGCCACATTGTTTCTTATTGTATGTCTAGTCAGCACAACTCTTGTAATTACCACCAATATGAGAAAACCACAAACAAAATTATCGAAAAGCATTTGAACAAAGGATACTGGTGTATTAACAAATGTAGTTCAATCCGAAATGGTCATTCAACAAACAAAATTAATCTTAAGCTGTGTAGTGATCCCCGAGAGAAAACTGTATATCTAAAAATAATACTGATGGTGTGGTGTTGAATCAACAACAATACTAAAACTTTAAGAAAAACTTATTCCAGGACTGGATCGGACAATGGAGATATATCAACATAATTTGACAATATCGAAAACCCAAACAACTACATGTTATTCCAAAAGCGGAATACATTATTCATTATGTCTCAACATAATGTGCTTAGCTATTGTAATATTTTATTGTATACAGTCCGACAAAAGCTAAGCACCACCCGACTTGTTTCAATAATATCTTTTCTAATAATCAACTTATTTCAAATCGGTTTGCTGTTTTCGTTACCTGTATACACATACTTACTTACCCTTCAAAACAAGTTATTGATCGGTTTTTATTTATGTGTATATGACAGGGTGTGTAAAGTGGCACGTGTATCTTTCAACATTTCTGTTTGCGAACGAAAGCTGATTTTTTTTGTGTAGAGTTTTAAGTTTCATTTTCTATTGGTTTGATATGGTGCGGCAAAAATTAACCGTACCAGAAAGGTGGCAGGCTGTTGGCATGCATAGCGTGGTATTAGCCATAGAATGGTGGCAGACCACTTCAGGGTTAACCATTCCATCATTGTACGACTGATGCGGCGTTTTCGTCAAACGGTGAATGTGACTGACCGTCCACGTGCAGGTAGACCTCGCCAAACGACGCAGAGAGAGAACTGGCTCATATCCAGACGGGCGCGGCAACGGCCGTTCAGTAGAGCTGGTGCACTTCGTGGTAATTTAGCGTTTGGAGGCCACATTAGCACACGCACTGTAATCAGACGCCACCACCATCAGGGAATGCGACCGCGACGACCCATAAAACGGCCACAGTTGACATTACGGCATCGCCATGCTCGATTTGACTGGTCACATGATCATTTGGGGTGGACTATTTGCACATGGAGACGGGTCCACTGGTCTGATGTAAGTCGTTTTTCGTTGCGCCCTACTGGCAGTCATGCAAGGGTTTGGCGCCAACGAAACATTTCATTTCAAGACAACCACATGTTGGGCACAACTGCTTTTGGGGGAGGGGGTGTAACTGTCTGGGGTTGTTTTTCCCTTGACTGTAAATTGGACTTGTGCGTTCTTCATGGTACACTAACAGGCCAAAAATACCGTGATAATGTGCTCGCTCCGCGCGTAGTCCCCTATTTCGACAATCATGCATTAGCTGACAGTCCAATGTTCATGGACGACAACGCTAGGCCACATAGAGCCCGAATTGTACAACCTTTCTAACAGCAAGAGGCTGTTCAGACAATGCCATATCCTACGATGTCGTCATATATGAACCCAATAGAGCATGTATGGGACTTTATTGGCCGAAAAATTAACCAACGCAATCCAAAATGTCAAACTATTCACGAATTAAGAACTGATATCTTACAGGAGTGGCAATAGTTCCCCCAAGAACGGCTTAGGTATCTTGTGCGAAGCATGACGAGGCGTGTAGCAGAACTTTACAATAAACGCGGTGGATATACCCGTTATTGATTTTATGCCTTACACATACGCACAATAGATGCATTTAAAAGTTCTTATAATCTGAAGACTCTGCATTTATATCCAATGTTAAAAATTCTAATCAAAGACAAACTGGTTTTACGTTTTTCCGGCGCTTGTTTTGAACCCCATATTTGCCACGTCATCTTCACGTCTTTTAGGATGATGAATACGTCGTAGATTGGTAATTGTAAAGCCCTTGGTGTAGTCTTTGAAGAAGTATAAAAAAATGGTGCTATCTATTTTATTGTTTTAACAGTATTGATGTGATAACAAATATATCGATAAAAATATAGGGTGGTGCTTAACTTTTGTCGGAGTGTATATTATGCTTGACGTTTTTATTTTCCCTATTTGTCTTTGTTAGCCCAGCTGGTCCATATAACGTTATATGGACCGGCAGTGGACCACCTCGTTTTCGCGTCTTTATTTCGGGAGATAATTGGGCTTGCTTTTGGACGCGAAGTATAATATAACAAATAGTTCACGGCACTTCGGGTCATATGGCAGTTTATGGACCGGTCTGCCACCAACAAAAAAAAACTATATGGACCTCAGCTTCGCTTCGATCCATTTAATATTTTGTGGGTGACATCCTCGTCCATAAACTGCCATACGACCCTCAGTGCCGTGAACTATTTGCTAAGTATTGATTTTCAACTTTTCGTTTGTTTGTTTGTTTTTAATTTTTAATAAAAGATGGAAATTATGAATTAGTTGTTTCAATTCAGTACAGAGCGAAGCATAACTTTAATTAATTATGTATTTCACAAAGATGATATCACATACACACACAAATTATTCAATTCACAAAGATAAGAATATTCGTCACATAAACACTTAGAACGACACATCAATCTTTTCCGTCTGAATATTAACCACCTGGTTTGTGCCAGTTAAACAATCCTTCTTTATGAGTAACATATCATCTTCCACTCTAGCCCATTAGAAAAATGAAATCCAATTCCTGATTTTGTAGGAAGCATTTCTTCTGTAGAAGGGAGACGAAACCATCTCCTTAAATGGACAAGTGGATATTTCTTCAAAGTTATGTACCAATTAGAACCTAACTCCATTTGAAAACAAAAGCTATTTTCTGGTATACACTTGTTAATAGCCTCGTCCGTATCATCAAATGTCTCAATGACGCAGTCATGTTAAGGCAGTCATTTTGTTTGCAACATAAATTTATGACAATTTATGACAATGTAATATTTGCATGACTGTTTTTGTAATAGCATTGCTGTACGACTTTGATAAATATATAATGTGTCTTATTGAATATTAAATAATTATATGTTCATTAAACGTAACAATTTTCATGCATCTTGATTTTTGATGAACTGTCAATCTGCTTGCAAGAGGCAGGACTTTTCCGGAAGTCGTGATCATTTTGCGCTTGCATTTGATAATATACCTGTACAAAAGGAAGCATGCATGATACATTTCATGTCAAGTCCCCAGTACACAGAAGTTTTACATCATTAATGTGGTAAGTATTTTTTTATTAGAAATTGACCTTCTATTTAAGACCAATATCCTACATAAATACACCAACATTACTTGTTCGTTTTAAATGAAATAACCCTTTGGCCATAATCACGGCCACTCCATCGTTACTTGAACAGTTCATGATAATGGATCAATGCATGCTTTACCAATTTTTTCAATGGGTAACAGATCGACAGTAAGAACATATTTTTCAATGGTGCAAATTTAGTGTCTGGTCAGGGAACAAGTTCCCGTAACCCGATTTGGAACACGTGGTAGTAATTATACAAATGTACATTACATGATACATCAATAATCTATCATACATAATGCAATGTGTATTTATTTAATTAATTATAAATGCAAACCACGATTTGCCATCAATTTTAGATAACGGAAAGCTTTATTTGCAATCTATAAGACATGATAAAATTAATTAGTGTGCCTTCCACTGATAGTCAGATAAAGGATGTATGTGTAAGATGGGGGGAATCTAAGCTAGTTGCAGCTAGGGTCAGCACTGGTCTACTGCGGTCAGGTTGCAGGTTACGATTTGGAGTCCTGGTATAGGTGTACTGCCTTACGTCTTATTCTTCGCTATGTTCATGAATTGAGTATCTGGAAATTGTTATGTGTATATATACTACAGAAGGGTGATACACAAATGTAGAAGCCGTCGTGATCGTATGGTAGTTGGATTAACAACTACCTGTGCATATCACCTCTAAAGTTGCGAGTTTGAATCTGCAGATGGCGAGGTGTACTCGATACAAATCAACATTATGTGATTGAGTTGGTCAGTGAATTGCCACAGGTCTTTTGTTTTCCCCAGGTACTCCAGTTTCCTTTACAAATAAAACTGACAGCCACATACTTAGCTGAAATATTGTTGAAAGCGGCCTTAAAGACAATAACAATAATCTTAACCCTACAAAATGTTTTATATACACCTACTGAGTACTGTAGTTATCATATAAAAATGAATGCAGGATAAATACTATTTCATGATTTTAACCAAGGTTCTGTCTTTAATTAAATTATGACAATATCAGTATTGAAAGTTCAACTTACAATTTAATTGTTCCTTTTTGGCACAAATTTAACTTAATTACAGTTTCAGTTCATGGTACTTTGTTATTTTTTATATCTTTAATTTCGAACAAAATTTCACACACATATACCTTGATGGAGCCTCAGGAGACGCTTGTTGGTTTCTGTTGTCTTATTAAGTCCATCTGATTATTGCATGCATTTAGAATTTGTAAACTATCTTTCAATGAATAATGCACTGATCAAGTTTGTTCTTGCAGTTTCCTTTCAAAAGACAACATCTTAATACCTAGCATCTCTGGTGAGTGACAACAGGCAACAGGCTCCATGAAGCCTATTGTTGTATTAAAAGCATGTAAAAACACATATTGTTTTTTATTTAATTTTGAATTTTGAAATTTAATTTGGTACCATTGACTAACTTGGTATTTTTTTCAGAGTTAGCATTAAGAAAAAACAATGGATGATATAAGCCCAAATAAGACTTAAATACCACAGAAGAATCAGCATACATCTATACATAAAATGGCAGTTCTGCTGAAGCAGGGCCAGTCATTAACGAAGGTAATGAAGACACTGCAGTTCTTTCCACAGGATTAGATGAACTCAATGAACGTAAAGCAAGAGAAAACAACATTATTATTTATGACTCCCAAGAGCTGAAATCAAAAAGCAAAGATAATAGAAAGGCACATGCCACTGAAATTGTTAAGCAAATATTTACTGAATGAGATATTGAGGTAGATGATGATAACTTGACCAAAGTAGTTAGAATTGGAAAATTTGACTCGAATAAGAAAAAGTGGCCCATCTTAGTCACCATAAATTCTTCAGATAAGAAGAAGGAATTATTTAAAAAAGATAAGTAATGATTTGACAAAGGAAGACAGGAAAAATGAACTAAAACTGTATAAAGAGGCCAAAGACTTGTCGGCGATGAACGACAAATACAAAGTAAGGGGCCAACTCTGGGCACGAAGAATAGTGAAAGTAAAGTAAAGCGCAAACAAACTGTATATAGTTACAAAATAGTTGAGGTGAAGAATTTTTGGAAACTATTAACTGTTGTGTATACGAAATCAGACATACTCAGAAATAAGCTAGATGAACTTAGGGTTCGTATTAGAGACACGGTCCAAAAAACAATTGGAATAACTGAAGTAGAACCTAAGAATAGTGTATATAAGCTAAACCCAGCTGAATTTTCACAAGATCAATAGCCGATTATGACATGTTACCTTGAATATAGAGAACAATATTGGTTGTGGAATGATACCGTATATGCATAAATCTCTTTCAGCAGTAGAAGTTAAACTTGAAACTGAATTTCAAGAATGTATGTTTGCTAGAATACAATTGAATAATAAGGAGAAGTTGTTGATATGTCTTATATATATGTCACCCAGTGAATGTGGAATCAGTAGTAACAATGAGAATGTGATACATTTATTCAAAGAAGCTAGTAATCTGGACTGTTCTCATAAGCTATTTATGTAGACTTCAACTACCCGTGTATTAACTGGGAAACCTTGTCAACTACAAATGATAGCACAACAGCTCCAGGATTATGATTTATTGAATGCATAAGATATTGTTTTTTAACTCAACATGTAACAAAACCGACGAGATGGAGAGGTACTGACGAACCAAATACTTTAGATCTTCTTACTAACGACGAAAACATTATATCGAACAGTGAATACTTGAGCCCACTTGGGAAGGGTGATCATTGTGTAGTAAACTTTTACATTACAGGTAACTAAAAAATGGGAAATATTACAAACACCAGAAAATATTTTAATAGATGTAACTACACTGAGTTAAACTAAGACATAACACAAATGGATTGGGTACAATTACTCGCCGAAGAACATAACAATGATGCAAACTGGTGCAAATTTCATGACATTATTACTAGAAGACAAACATATACCAACAAAGACTATGATACTATCATCGAAGGGAAAACGGATTTTTCCTGTGGATACTAAAACCTTGGAGAAAATTAAGAAAAACACATTCGTTATCAAAGCTAACACTTCTGGGGACCCAGAAACTAGGAAACAATACAGCAAAAGCAGAAACCAAGTCAAATCATTGACAAGAAAGTTAAGGAAAAGCTACGAAAAGGACTTGTCGATGAAAGCCAAAGCTAACCAGAAGGCTATATGGTGATATATTAAATCAACGACAAAAACTCTAACAGGTATTGGGGATCTCCATGTTGACCCAAAGGATACGAAGTCAAAGAAAACTGATAAGGACTCTGAAAAGGCGGAAATTTTAGGAGAATGTTTAGCAGCGTTTTCACCAAGGAACCAGAAAGTGATACACCGACATTAGAGCGTAAATAGGTGAAAGTAAACATGTTAGAATTGAAAATAACCAGAGAGATGGTCACGAAGTTATTAATTAAGTTAAACGTAGACAAATCTCCAGGACTCGACAATTTACACCAAAGATGTATGAATGAAACAGCTGAGACTTTGAGTGAACCTCTAATTATACTTTATAATCAGTCACTTAGAAAATCAGAAGTACCAAGTATGTGGAGAAGTGCACTAATCAGTGCAATGTTGAAGAAGGGGAACAAGTGTCAAGCAGGAAATTATAGACCCGTTAGTATCACATCTATAACATGTAAAATACTTGAAAGATTTGTAAGAGAGCATATTATAAAATTTATGAAACTGAATAACTTCTTCACAAAAAAAGCAGTATGGATTCATATCTGGACGATCTACAGCCCTTCAGCTTTTAGAGGTACTTGATAAGTGGACTGAGGCACTCGATTTAGGCTACTCTATTGATTGTGTTTACATGGATTATCAGAAAGCATTTGATACAGTACCACATAAGCGACTACATAACAAGTTAACATCATATCGCATAAATGAACAACTAATAGCCTGGATCGACAGTTTCCTATCAAACAGAGTGCAGCAAGTGGGAGTAAATGGTAAAAGATCTACATGGGACAGTGTAACATCTGAAATACAGCAAGGCTCGGTGCTTGGACCGTTGTTATTTGTCATATTTATAAACGATCTACAAGAGACAGTGAACTCTGATGCATATTTATTCGCACACCACACCAACATATACAATATTATCAAATCGAGGTATGACTCAACAATACTACAGGAAGACTTGACAAAACTGGAAGAATGGAGCGATACATGGCTATTGAGATTTCATCCGGATAAATGTAAGCACATGCATATAGGGAAAAGAATGACGACAATAGCTACAGCCTACATAGAAAATCACTAGAGAAAGCCATTGAGGAAAAATATATTGGAGTTGTCATTGACTCAGATTTGACATTTGAGAAACACATCACCGAGAAGGTAAATAAAGCGAAACAAATGTTTGCCACACTTCGGAGGACCTTCCAGTTTATGGACAAATCCACATTCGTGCAACTATGCAAATCACTTGTTCGAACACACATCGATTATACCAGTGCACTATGGGCACCATTTAAAGCCAAACACAAATAGCAAATTGAAGCGGTTCAGAGAAGGGCGACCAAACAAATTACAGGATTTTGACATATGGCGTACTCAGAGAGGCTTAGGGCTTTGCAACTACCATCGTTGAGTTACCGAATATTAAGGGGAGCCATGATTCAGGTATATAGCATTCTAAATGGAAAATACGACCAATACGCCTGCACAATACGTAAGCTATGAAAATAGATGGCACCAAGATCTAGCATTAGAAGAAATACATTAGAGCTTTATCCCTAAAGAGTCAGAACACAGCTAAGGAAATATTCGTTTGCGATGAGAGTAGTCAAATATTGGAATAGTCTGCCGGAGAAAATAGTAATTTCAAAAACACTTAGCACCTTTAAAAATAGACTAGACAAATATTGGGAAGACCAGTATCTTGTGCATGAAGATGTCAAAGCAGAAATTAAGCTAGAAAGAAGAGGCGTCGATTTCAACATGTCAGAGGAAGAAATAGATTCCGGTATAGAGGAAACATTGGATCTTGTACTGAAAAAAATCGCTAGAACTCAGAATATACTCACACATTTGCATGATTAGATCTTGAAGTAATCGATAAAATATAATGTTGGAGCTGTTTGTATTGTATAGAGTTTGTGTGTATTACACGTGGTAATGAATAAGACACATTATACAAGATTATTTGCATAGAAAAAGTACTTATGTAAAACAGTGTTTGATTCCTCATAGCCGACTTGCGATTTGTCATGCAAAATCCAAAGAATACAATGGAATATATATATTGGATTCAATATTCAGTGATCAAAGACCGAAACACTTTTAGTTGGATATTAATAGTGCTAGCTTACTTAAACAACTGTTTGCGAATATACACACTACTCCACTCGGACCTTACATGATATCGATCCATCTAGTGCTTGTTTTTATAACTTAATACTACATGATTCGCGTAAAAAACAGCAAACATTAATTTTATTGTCTTTGATATAACCGGATCGTTGCTCGAACCACCGAGCTACAGCATTCGAGGGGAGCAAATTGACAATTACAACAGCGATGCGGTCGCATGCTCGAATAAATTGAACTAAGCATGAACTGTAAACCAAATTAGCAGCATAATGGTACATATGTGTTGTTCATCTTTTTAGTTTTCTCTTCTATGTTTTTCCTTGTGTTGTGTCTTGTGTATATATAATGTTGACAGTGTATCTTGATTGTCCATTCTTGTTTGCGCCTTCGGTTTTCTCTATCGTTTATTTACTCAGTGGTGAGGCAAGAAATGAAACAATACCAACAATGCCCTGAAGGACTAACCAGTGTACGATCATGACATATGAACCTTTTATCATAGAACACAATATCAACCTATTTAGAATAAAGTGGATAATTTCATTTTTGAAGTCTTACGATTCGCTACATGAGCTTACTTACTAACTGCACGATATGCCGTTGGCATGTAGGGCAGCAACAATGGACCTCCATTTATGTCTGTCCTTGGCCATCTTTTTGACTGTCCCACAGGTATTGTTCATGGTCTTCATCCCGCCTTCTACAGTACGCCTCCATGTATTGTTCGGCCTGCCACGCATATGCTTTCATTCTGGAGTCCAATGCAGTCCAGTCATATTGATTTAATTTCTATGTTTTCTAATCACATGCCCAATTTCCATCCTTGTAATAGTGTAAACATATCCTCTTATTTACAGGACCAAGAATGACTAAGCGAATCCTTCGGTATTTGGTATGTGTTGTACTACTCTTCATTCTCACACAGATCTTGATACCGCAGTGGACAAGCGCTTCAGCGGTAGGACAGCGATAATAATTAGATAGTGTTCCAGTGCTAAGCTCACGATTTTAATTAGATAGGGCTACAGTAGTAAGATAACGATTCATAATATATATTGTTCATGTGGTAAGATAACTATTTATTTTCGATAGTGTTCCAGTGGGCAAATGACGATTTATATTAAAAAGCGTTCCAGTGGTAAGATGACGATTTACATTAGATAGTGTTCCAGTGGTAAAATGACGATTAATATTATATGGTGTTCCAGTGGTAGGATGATGATGTATATTAGATAGTGTTCCAATGGTAATTTAGCGATTATAATTAGATAGTGTTCCAGTGGTAATATCTCGTTGTACATTCGATAATGTTCCAGTGGTAAAATGACAATTTATATTAGATAGTGTTCCAGTGGTAAGATAACGATTTATATTAGATAGTGTTTCAGTGGTAAGATAACGATTATAATTAGATAGTGTTCCGGCGGTAAAATCACGATTTAAATTAGATAGTGTTCCGGTGATAAGATGACGAATTGCATTATATATTGTTCCAATGGTAAGATGACGATTATCTGTAAATATTGTTCCAGTAGTAAGATCACAATTTATATTCGATAGTGTTCCAGTGGTAAAATGATGATTTATATTTGATAGTGTTCTAGTGGTAAAATATCGATTTTAATTAGTTGGTGTCTATGTGGTAAGATAACGATTTATATTAGATAGTGTTCCAGTGGTAAGATAACGATTTATATTCGATAGTGTCCCAGTGGTCAAATGACGATTTATATTAGATAGTGTTCCAGTGGTAAAAGGATGATTAATATTAGATAGTGTTCCAGTGGTTGGATGTCTATTGATATTAGCTAGTTTTCAGGTGTAGGATGAAGAGTTATATTAGATAGTGTTCCAGTGGTAAACTGACGATTCATATTAGATGATGTTGATTTGAACATATGTATTGATGAATTACATAGTACCTTTTATTTTCACAATACAACATAGGATTCAGAAACAAGCGTAACACTTATATTAATCTGTTCTCTAAAAACACAAATTGCAAATAGTCAATAAAACATAGTCCATTCATTTAGCATTGTTTAAATAACTGAAAGTTGAAGAAAGAAGAAAAAAAAGGGAAATTGTAAGTTATACTCTAGATAGAAAATCACATGATGTATCTGAGTTTTATGAATTTATAAAAATCGTTTCCTTTGTGAAATATATGTATGCACTTTCGTAAAAACAATAGTATGTGAATTGATATCAAGGACAGCCAATTAATAGTAAATTTTCCGATTGTCGAATGTTCAGAAGCTTTCGAAAAAGATTATTTCGTTGAAGACTATATTTCGGACATTTAAATAAATAATGATGTGTAGATTCAATCTCTCCACAAACACAATTAGGACTAAGAATAATATTTTGTATATGCCAATGATCGTTTAAAGAACTACTTCTCATACGAAGACGAACGTGTAATTTTTGTGTCAATCTTGGACCGTAATGATAATATTTAGGTACATTATCATGATCAACTCTAGATAATGTTCCAATGATACTATGACGATTATAGGTGGTAAGAGAACGATTTGCATTATATAGTGTTCTAGAGGTCAGATAACGACAGTAATTATATAGTCTTCCAATGGTAAGATAACCAAAAACAATATTGTATTGCTGTTTTGTAGATCCTTGTTTGTTCTCTGAATGCCCATTTGATATCATCAAACTGTTCTTATTAGAAATATGGTTGTTCTCGAGTGGTAAGACAATGAAATGTTGACGTTTCAAAAGGGGTAATCATAATCCGTAGGAAAGACAATGCACATTTACACAGTTATAGTAAAGGAAGATGTAGTAATGATTGTTTATATGGATGTAAATGAACATGATAGACTATGCATTATTACACTTAAACACACATTAAAGAAAAGGAACAGCCTGAAGTATTAAAATATATGGATATGAATGAACATGAGAGACTCTCCGACATTACACTGAGACCCAAATTAAAGTAAATGAACAACTTGTATTAAGAAAGGATATGGATGTAAATGAACATTATAGAGTATACATAGACTCAAATTAAAGTAAATCAACGACTTGTAGTAAAAACGGATATGGTTGTAAATGAACATGTGAGACTATCCGAAAGTACACATAGACTCAAATGAAGAAAAAAAATGCAACGTTTCTATTGGTGTTGGATGAACACTTAACATTGCGAGATCAATATAGTGTCGTCCTTGTTTTTTACGCTTAGCTTCACAAGTTACCATTCTACCTTTATTCTCGAAAGATAAAAAAAAAGAGAAAACCATGCGTTCAATTCTGCGAAATAAATGTTCAAGAGATGGCTTTATAGTTTATGAGAAAGATGTTGTTGTTACAAAACTGGGCATGAAGCAGCTTATTATGCACATGTATGGACTGCAGACTTGGATACAAGCCAAAATCAATGACATGAAGAACACATTTGCTAAGTCAGATTTAGCAAAACTACGATTCTTTTTCTTTTTTGCCAGAAGTAATACAGCGTTGAAACACTGTAAAAATGAAATGTAAAAATGAAATACGAATGTTATATAATGATACAAATTTCAAATCATCAGCACATATTACAGACACTCCACATGAAACGTTAATCCTAGCAGAAATGATTCTTAATAACAGATCATTACATCTCATTAATAATGGTAACCACACAGATAAATGTTTAGATATCGTGACAGAAATATCTAGACACTCCTTCTTATCACCAATCAATTATTTACCAGGGCTGTATAAATTCAGGCAAGATATTATGCTTGATTCTGGAATTGTACTATATTTTTATGGCTTCCGGAAAGAAACAGATGTTGATGTTTTACTTTTATGCAATGTAGATAAAACCATGCAAGGTAAATTTAATGGAGTTCAATATCAAGCCCATGTTTTTGCTTCAAACGTCGTCGGAGATACACGACGATGGGGCGAGGAACATTTAAGTAGCAATATATCAAGATGGGACCTGTTTTATGACCCTGGTAACTATGACTACTACTATAGCATTAAATTTGTATCATTAACATAGATTACAAGACACAAATCAAAACGAAAATAACAAAACAAAGATTACTGTGTTATTAAATTAATGCAATAGCTTATGAAGACTGTATTCAGGAAGAATTACATACATTGGAATAATGCATTGGGGATATATAATAACACTAATGTTAATTTAACCTATAACAATTTTAAATATTGCTTTAATAAAATATAATAAGATTGTAAATATCTGAGCATGTGATTGTTTCAATTACTGTCGGTGTCAGCTAGGTACAATCACATTTCCTTATCTGGATTAATTATAATGAACTGTTAAAAATTATCCTGCCACAGCTAAATACCATTTAATTGTTGTGTAAGCATTTACATAATACCAGCTGGTTTTTTTTATCTGGGAATAGTAATTAAGCCTAATTAAATATTTGACACTTCCGACTGAATTTTAATTAGAGTTTGAAGAGGTAATTTGTGCTCATTTATTACTACGGGACATTACTATTTATCTTACACAATTTTCTGTTGACTACTGAATACCACAAAAAAATAGATAGCCGCAGGAATGTCCGGTTCTGCAGTGTATGTGATGTTCTGCCACTGAGCAATCACGACTTTATAATTATATGTGTATCATCTATACACGTAAGGTTGATGTAATGGATACTATAGACAATCAGTGTTTCAAAAAGGTAAATTGAAGTTGAATGAAATTATGTGTCCAGTAAGAATTGCTGGACCCAACATCAAGTTTACAAGACGTTCACGTGCAAAATACAAGAGGGGCTCAGATTCCTACTAGTGATTTGGTCCAGTAATGAATACACTTCTACAAATATTACTTGATATTAACATATATAACATATAATTACAATATACAATTGTATATAGTGTAGAACTCTCCTCAGTGTTCACAGTTAAAATATTTGAATTATTATGTTTGTTCTTTTCCAGATGTAGTTCGATTCCTTTTCTATGAATTTAATTACTATTGAATTATAATATCGCTTAGTTCCAGTCCACACACATTTCGCTTTGATTGTATGTCAAGTCATGTGATTTCAATGATTTAATTTGATTTGATTGATGTGTTGTGCTTAACGCCACTTTCAGCAATATTTCACCTATATCATGGCGACCAGTTTTAGTGGTGGAGGAAGCCGGAGATCCCGAAGAGATCCTCCGACCATGGGCAAGCAACTGGAAAATTGACATCACTTGCGGCTGCGAGTCGAATGCATCCTTCTTATCGTGAACAAATGATTTGCATGTGTGTAATGTATAGATTATCATCTGCATGGTTAAGCTCATGTATTCTGTATTATTTGTTTTTGTGATAAGAAGATATATTAAGTTTGTTTTTATGGCTACCGAAGTGTACATATGCTGAGACTTGCAGCTACCACGCTATCAAAAGATGAAATCATTGATAATCAAATGCCAGTTTGTCTTCTTTTGGCCTTTCCATGGAAAATGAAGATTGTAATTCAGAAATAAAATGATACATACTTTTCTAGAAGTGGCGTTAATCAAATGTGGATATTAAAAAAATCAAAAGACTTGCTGGAGATTTTGAGATAAAGATCTCAGTATGGTTGTAACAGTATTAAATAACTTGATTTCTCCACATTATATACCACCACCCCGCATGCTTTTTTTAAATCTAGAATTAAGGAATTCATTCAGCGGTGCCTCTCAAAGAAGATCCGAGAATCTATCAGTATCTTGGTACGGATAGAGGCAAATCTTACTTTGTAAAAAGCATTTTCAAATATAACAATAAATAAAAACAAGACAGGGTCATTCGAATGTTAGATTTTTTAATCGACAACATACTTGGCCTTCTTGGTAGACGGGTGTTTCAACAAACGATTGGTATTCCAAAACGTACGAATTGTTCACCGATATTCGCCGACTTGGTAATTAACTACATCGCATATATCCAAATGAGCTTAAAATAAAACTATACGACAAACGCAATGATTTCACTTTTCTAATAGTCAATTTCCCCTCACTGCCAAGACGTTTACCAAACTTGAATGTATATATATGAGTATACCACGGCTGGTGTTTTATAAGAATTAGAAACTTTTTCTTCTTTGCGAGCTCCTGAGTTCAACCTGATTTTTGTGGGATCCGTGTTGCACATATTTGTGTGCCTAATCTTGTCTGTTTCTCATGATTTCGCGCCAGGTATGAAGCTTACGTGTCGTTACGTTCTATGATCCGTCTTCTGATGTCCGTTACGATTTCCGCATAAAATGACGCTCGGTACGTCATTACTTTTTTAATTGCGTGCTGTGATGCGTTACAGAGTCCCCTTTCCATTGCCAAAATAATGTTTATCATGCTTATTGATGTTAACATTCCTCGTTCCTATTTCATTCACATGCATCGGTGGTGTATTGGTTAGCATGTTCTTCTCGAATTTGGTAGATCGTGTCAGGTCAAACCAGACAATA
The DNA here is from genome assembly GCA_002080005.1 of Gigantidas platifrons. Taxonomy (NCBI): domain Eukaryota; kingdom Metazoa; phylum Mollusca; class Bivalvia; order Mytilida; family Modiolidae; genus Gigantidas; species Gigantidas platifrons. The sequence goes on from MJUT01035206.1 coordinate 685,006, forward strand.
AAGTTTGTCATTTGTTGCTTCTCCGCTAAGCACGCATTATTAAGGAGAAAGAGCAAATATTGGGCTGCTCTAAATCAGGATTATGTATTCGACTGGAGCGACATTTTTATCCGCGTATTGTTGTTTCAGTGCACTGGCACTATAAAAAAATCCAACTAAGCCTGTTAGTCTTGCCAATCATCTCATTTAAATTGTACATGCTATCACCATGGTATTGCTTACTTGGTGTTAAACAGCAGTCACTCACTCACTGTATTTCATTTTATTAGATCTTTATATCGATGGGTTAATGCCACAACCAAGTAAGAACGAAATATGCATTTTTCAGGAGACAATTTGTTTTAAATATGATTTGTTTTATTTGATTAATACACCATCTGCTGACCCCTGAACTGAATTAAAACAAACTCCATTCGAAAACTAAAGCTATTGTCTGGTATACACTTGTTCATAGCCTCGTCCGTATCATCAAATGTCTCAATGACACAGTCATGTTAAGGCAGTCATTTTTTTTTCCAGCATAAATTGATGACAATTGTTAAATGCCATTTTCTCTACAACCATGTCATTCTCGGCTTCTTGTCTGAAACTGTTAAATATCATTGTCTCTTGTCTGAAACTGGTAAATATAATTTTCTCTACAACCCTATCATTCCAGGCTGACTGTCTGAAACTGTTAAATGTCATTGTCTCTACAGCCCTATCATTTTAGGATTGTTGTCTGAAACTGTCAAATGTCATTGTCTCTTCAACCCTATCATTCCAGGCTTCTTGTCTGAACTGTTAAATGTCATTGGATCTACGACCTTATCATTCCAGACGCTTGTGTGAAACTGCTAAATTTCATTGTCTCTACAAGCCTATCATTCTAGGATTCACGTCTGAAACTGTAAAATGTCATTGTCTCTACAGCCCTATCAGTCCAGGCTTTTTGTCTGAAACTGCTAAATGTTATTGTATCTACAACCCTATCATTCCAGGCTTCTTGTCTGAAACCGTGCACATGCAAAGCCTGTCCTTTTGCCTTTTTGTAATTGTGTGGTATTCTAAGCCTTTATATGTTATTTTGTTGTGATAATGGAACACTCATTCATTGTCTCTTGTCTGAAACAGTTAAATATCATTTTCTCTACAACCCTATCATTCCAGGCTTCCTGTCTGAAACTGTAAAATGCCATTGTCTCTACAACTCCATCATTCCAGGCTTCCTGTCTGCAAAGTGAGGTAGACGTTCATAACATCCCGAATCACGACACCGTAAAGTGAACTAGACGTTCACATCTGCCTCAATCAATGACACTGTAAAGTTAACTAGTCGTTCACATCAGACTGAATCACTCATACTATGAAGTGGTCTAGAAGCTCACATTAGTTTTGTATGAGTGATTCGGGCTCATGTAATCGTCTGTTTACCTTGACAATGTCAGTGATGAATGCTGAGTGAACTATACAATGTCAGGGAATATATCGTCTAGTTTATAATGTGAGTGAATCTTACTAATGTGAAATAATTTTCGCTTTTAGATGTGAGTGATTCAGATTGATGTGAACGTCTAGTTCACATACAATGTGCATCATTCAGGCTGGTGTGAATGTGTAGTCCACAAAGCATCGATAATGGTTCAAGCTGAAGTTAAGGTCTGGTACACTTTGCTACAAGGTAATCCAACAACCTAGTTCACTGAGCCCACTATTCTAATCGGGATTGATGGTGTCCTTTATGGGGTCCTCGTCTACGCTGGTGCTGAGTGTATTACAGTCGATCTACACGAATCAGATAAAATAAATGCTTTACTAGGACCTTTACCAATTAACACAGAATTGTACTTAATTAGTACTGAAGATCACGTAATTGAAGTATAATTTGAACAATAAATGTCGTAATAAAGATCGATTAATGCAGAAATGTGCAATGACTTAAAATACAACCGTATTAGTGCCAATAACTATTGAACTCTGAATATATGTCTATGGTAAGAGCATTGATACAATGCATGATTAAGACATATAATGTATGTTAAATATCTTTGACATTGTTGTTATTTGTTGTTTGAACATCATGCATGTTGAAACAGATATAGTGTTATATGATAAAATTCATTTATTTACACTAATGTAGATTAAGAAAAGACTTGTGTCTTGAGTACCCAATGTTGCCAATTTCTCATTCTTGTTTGCCCTTTCGATGTTCTCTAACGTTTATTCACTTTTAATAACTACATTATGTTGAGGTTTTTTTTATATGATATGAATAACTTATTTGCATTCCAAACTAAATAAGCTAAGCAAATTTCAGGGCTAAAAATAAATGACGCGAAACGGTATGCATTTATTTCAAACAGCCCTTAACCCTCCGATAATTAATTTAAAAGAAAATAAACATGGTTTTAATCGAAATTAAAATTATGCATTATAAGATATCCATTAAAAATTATTAAAGTAGTCTTAAATGAAAAACCCAGTACACAACACGGTATTACATTCTCCATAAGAAAATAACAAAATAAAATTAATAGGGTTAATGGCTGTTTGTTTGTAAGGAACACATAATTTGTGATACACTGTTTGTCCGGTTGATATTTGATATTCTCAACGTAAGAAGAAAGCTAAGGGATGCATTGCATTGTGATGTTCGTGGTTTATTATGGCATGTACTCTTTCACACGAGCCATAACACCTTGTTAGATAAACATTTGACATTATATGTTCGTCAATATGGACAAAGGGGCCGTTGTTGTCATGATTAGTTGGTAGTTGGATGTCCAACTACAAGTACAATCAGTACCTATCAACACTAACGCTATGAGTTTGAATCCCGCTAATGGCAAAGTGTACTCGATACAACTTTATATGATACATTTTTCAGCGACTTGCGACCGGACAATGATCTTCTCTACGCGTACTCCGGTTTCTCCAAGCAATAAAGCTGACCGAAATGATAGAACTGAAATTATGTTGAAAGTAAAAGTTGAAGATATCAATGGGGTCATCAGACGGCGTAAATCAAAGCAGGGTAGAGAATGCGAAAAGTGTCGTTAAAGACCTAAACTCACTCACCTAAACGAAAGAGCGAAATAATCGACATTATTTTAGTCAAATATTGTCACCGTCTTAATTTCCTTTATTACAAAGAAATACTTTGTTAACCGTAAAGGAATATATGTTACAAATGACTACGAATGTATCCTGCTTGTCATCAGCAATATCCGGTCCATTATTTTGTTCACGACTTATCACACAAGGGCTAAAAACAGGGAGAGAGATGATGAAGATGTAACCACATGGAGTAACCGTCTACAAGATATCTTAGGCAAAGGTTTGGAGAAGGGTCTTGCAGATTACCGAGATTTGAACTCTATGCTTCATGATATGTTGTGGAGAGGTCTACGACAGGAACTTCAGGACGTCAGCGGACATAAACATGATATGATAAAGTACTTTAACCAACTTAGAGTAGCGTTGAGACAGTTGGAGAAAGACCACCAACCAAAGAAATCCAAACTGAATATAGTAAAAGTTATATCAGTGACACCTGAATCTGAGAGACAGGATATTGAAGAACTCAAAGGTATGATACATGAGTTAACTTCCCAGGTTAATGAGTTGAAACAGCACCAACAGTAACCCCAGTTTAACAAATGTAACAACTACAAAGGTATTAGAGATAGACGATGGAACAACAGTTCACAGGGGCAACCTTGACATAATTCATACCAACCACAACATAATTCATTCCAAACTCTACAGAATTCATACCAACCTCGACAGAATTCATACCAACCTCGACATAATTCATACCAACCACAACATAATTAATACCAACCACAACAACAGACTGACCAACAGAATGAGTATGCTTAACAGGGTAATACTATATATTGTCGACGTTGTGGACAAGAGGGACATCTACAGATTGGCTGTCGTGTGCGATTGGATCACAAACATTTAAAATATAGAAAGCCTATGCGGAGGGGTCGGTATAAGGCTTAAGTAGAGGAACTTCAGGTCCCAAGGTAAGTAGAGTAAGGACACCTCCAGGACTATTCGGAACACCGACGGAGACAGGCATTATGCTCAATGGCAAGGAAATACCTGCATTACTTGACACTGGATCTACCGTCTCAACCATTTCGGAATCCTACTAGGGTAAACATCTTGCATCAACCATTCCACTCAAAAGTCTTGACAACAGATTAGATTTTGAATGCGCTGGAGGAACACCACTGCCATACAAAGGTTATATTAAGATGCCTGGAGACACAAATACTACCTGTCAGCATGTAATACTTGTTGTACCAGAGAGTAGATACAGCCAACATACCAGCATTAATAGGTACCAACATATTAGATAACTTAATTTACAATCTACAGGAAGAACATGGTGTAAGATACTTACAGAACGCCGCCTTGACAACGCCCTGGTTTCTTACATTCCTTTGTTTATCTATGAGGGAAATGGAATTAATCAAGAACAACAACAGACTTGCAGTTATCAGAACTTGCAACAGAATTACCATCTTAACGAACAAATATATTGAAGTCGAGGGATACCTAGATAAACAGATACCGTATAAGTCAACACCTTCTGTTATACAGTCCACTGATTTGGCAGAACACAAGGATATATCAACTGAAACTACATTTATGAATTACATCTACAAGAAAAATGGACTATTACAGTGAGACTTTCCAATCTGACTAGAGGTACCATAACTATACGACAGAAGGCCATCATTTGTGAAGTACAGCCAGTTACGATATAAACTCAATTGACTCCGAAGATATGATATTACAGTATAAAGACATCTTTAGTAAGGGATATCATGACTTAGGCCACACAGACAGAGTAAGACACCGCATCGACATGGTAGATGAGACATCATTCAAATAGCGATACAGGCGGATACCTCCATCGATGTATGACGAAGTGAGATCCCATCTCAAACAGCTATTGGATAACACAGTGAGTAGACCATCCCACTCACTATTTGCTTCTGCTATTGTCATCGTTAGAAAGAAGAATGGTGCCATGAGGATGTGTGTAGACCACCGACAAATTCAGAAACAGAGTAAGAAAGACAGCTATGCCCTTCCACGTATTGAAGAGCTATTGGATTGTTGTGCAGGCAGCAAATTATTTCCAGTGTTAGACATGAAGTCGGGATACCATCAAGTTGAAATTTTGGAACAACACAAGGAACGAACTGCTTTCTCTGTAGGACCACTTGGTTTCTTCGAGTTTAACCCGATGCCATTCGGTCTTACCAATGCAGCAGCTACTTATCAACGACTCATGGAGAATTGCCTGGCTGATTACCACTTGAAGATATGTTGTATCTTTATTGACGACATCTTAGTATTTGGGAAGACATATGAGGAACACCTTAGAAACCTCCAACTGATTTTTCAGAGGATAAGAGAGGCCAGCCTGAGGCTCAGTCCGAACAAATGTGAATTTTTGAAACGTAAGGTTAAGTACGTAGGACAGGGAAAGGTATAGAGATCGAACAAGGAAAGACGGATAAGGTGGTCAACTGGACAACTCCAACTACTCCGGAAGACGTAAGAAGATGTTTGGGATTCGTTGGGTACTACGGACGTTTTATCCTTAATTTCAGCAAGATCAGTAGACGCTAACAGTCTTGATACCAGAACCCAACAAGAAGAAGAAATCCAAATCTACTGCTACCAAGGAATGGAAATGGGATGACGCATAACAACAGGCATTCCAGACATTAAAAGACCATTTTGTCAGTGCTCCTATCCTAGGAGCTATGTACCATCATGGGGATGTCCAAGTTCAGCACAGCAAGTTACCATCCAATGGGAAATTAACAGTGTGGACGGTTGATTGAACTATCTGTGATATGCAGCTTCTTGTCGTACGAGCTCCATACTGACGCATCAGGGGATGTCCTGTGTGCTGTTTTGTATCAGGAGCAGGATGGAGCAAAGAGAGTCATCAGCTATGCAAGTCATGGATCTAGCAAAGCAGAACGCAATTATCCTGCACACAAGAGAGAATTCCTGGCGTTGAAATGGGTAGTGGTAGACAAGTTCAAGGACTACTTATACCAACATGATTTCACAGTATACACCGATAACAATCCAGTTACCTACGTTCTCACTTCAGCGAAGTTAGATGCAAGTGGAAACCGCTGGTTTGCTTTGTTAGCAGCATTTCCCTTCGACATCAAATATCGCCCTGGAAGAATCAAAGCGGATGTAGATACATTGAGTCGATTACGCGCGACAATCACCAGTGAATCAGTTCAGGCGATCTGTAATGTCATTACACAGGAACCATATGTAGATAGTATGACATTAACTCCTGAGGTGATATTAAAGAACTTAGACCCCAGAGGCAGTGGCATTGGTAACTTAGTAGATTGGAAGAGAGCACAGCACTTGGATCCGGATATACGCCGCATTGCGGAATATGTGAAGGGAAATCCAAACCGTCCAAGAAAGAATTAGGACCCAATCCACTGATGAGACAGTTTAATCATCTCAAGTTGATAGAAGGAGTACTTCATCGAGTAACAACAGTAGACGAAGAAGAAAAATGCCAGTTAGTTCTACCACTTAAGCATGTACCCATTGTATTAGAAACGATGCATAATGACATGGGCCATCCTGGAAGAGACGGTACAACATCGTTGGTCAAAAATCGCTTTTATTGGTCTGGAATGTATCAGGACATCACGACTTGGATAGAGGAATGTGGTCGTTGTATCAGGAGGAAGTCATCTACCATACAACGTGCACACCTGGTCAACATTACAACAACATCACCACTGGAATTAGTTTGTATGGACTTTCTAACCCTGGAGCCTTCTAAAGGAAATTATCAGCATATACTTGTCATCACTGACCATTTTACCAGATTTGCTATGGCGATACCTACAAGGAATCAGCTAGCCAGAACAGTTGCGGATGCTTTCTACAACAACTTCATCCTGCACTACGGTATACCAGAGCGAATACATTCAGACCAGGGAGCTAACTTTGAAAGTACCACCATCAAAGAGCTGTGTACCATCATGGGGATGTCCATGTCCAGAACAACAAGTTACCATCAAATGGGAAATGAACAGTGTGGACGGTTCAACCGTACTCTCTGTGATATGCTTGGTTCACTCGCAAGAAGGCGAACTGGAAGAGTTAAGTCAGTGTACTGGTTTTTGCGCACAACTCTGCTAGACATGAAAGTACAGGACAGTCACCCTTCACGATGATGTTCGGGCGAAACACTAGGTTGCCCATCGACGAAGGATTGGAATTGAGGGAAAACCAGCAGGATATTACCACAACGTTCAATACAGAGCTAAATGATGGAATATCGAAAGCACATGAGGTAGCGACAACTGCGACGAGCAATGCTGCAAGGAACGAGAAGGATAACTATGACAACAAGGTCCGTGGAGGGACTGTTCAAGTAGCAGACCGTGTAGTGGTGAAAGTAGTTATCTTTGAAGAGAAAGACAAGTTGGCGAATATATGGGAGCATGACCCATATGTAGTTTTGAGCCAGCCTAATGAAGGAATCTCTGTATTCAAGGTCAGGAAGGACGTACGAGAACGCTCCACCGAAACCTCCTTCTACCTATTGGTTTCATCAGTGATACACAAACACCGGCTCCTAGGAAACCGAAACCGAATCATATACCTAGAGCAAAACCTGCCAAGGATAAGGACAACGAACTGGTACCAACCCAGTTTGACAATGTAGAGGAATCTGAAGAGGAGTCAAACAGGGGAGGATATTTTGTCAGCATAGGAACAGGAGACTGTGATTCAACCATCACTGAGGACTTGCCTATCCAGGATACTGATAGTGAACATGAAGCAGGTGAGACTAATGGGGACGCCCAGTCTTCTGATGGTACTTCAAGTATCTCAGAGGAAGGTGATCCTGTAGAAGATAGAAGCGCTTCGCAAGACCAAAACATAGTTCAGGAGGAACCACCTGATGAGGAAGGAGCTTCAGCTAGTTCAGAAGATGAAAATCAGCCAGTTATTTGTCGTTCCACCAGAGAACGAAGAGCCCCTCTTCGTTATCGGACTGGTGAGTTTGACATGTACAAAGTAATTCAGAGACCTATGTCTGATTGGGAAAAGAGAGTACAGTGCATCACTTCCCTTTCAGAATCGACACTTCTGGATGGAATACAGTCAGAGGCAGGCAGGACTATTTTGAAGATATTGGAATCTTCACATACTTCCACGTGAAATGATGGGATACCATTTTCCAGGTGGGGGAGTATGTGGAAGAGTCAATTTTGACAGTTTTGTAATTCATTATTGTATTAGGAATTTTAATCTTTACTATGTTCATAAAATATATTTTTGTAAATAAAATATTTTCATATAATTACTTTGAAAACTTTTTCATTTAATTATAATATTTAAAACTGAAAAACTGAAAAAAAAAATATTTAAAACCTCTTAGTAATAACATTAATAAGGTCTTCAACTTTGTGTTCATGAAGGGTGACCTTGATATTAATCTTTTCTTTGCATATTTGATTAGTTAAGGTCAGTTTGACCAGTTTCATTGGTTATTGTATTCACCTGAATTTTTGGTTTGCAATTCTATTACTTTTTCATATCTTGGAAGGCAGACATTGCCAAGTGATATGCACATTATTTGGATCAATTTTGATGACTATTTGAAACAGCTTGAACTGATGATATTTCTATTTGGCACCACTAACATTCAGCAAGGTATTTATACTAAACTTACTAATTGTCTATAAAATAACTTTCTCAGTGAGATTGAGTCGATTGATTGATTGACTGATTTATAGAACATATTAAAATGTGATAAACGTATTTTAACATCTGAAATGCAATTTAAATGAGATAAACTTATAAAGTATATCAATTCCAATAAAATGTTAAAGGTTAAATGAAATAATATCTGAAACTATTAAATATGAGTTTAATATTGAGCATAAAGTTATTTTATTGTAGATAAAAATATTTTTGGTTGCAAATTTGTGAATTTTTTCTTCATTAATTATAGATTAATTTCCAGTACATAATGCTGTTGATCATGCTGTCAAGGACGGCATGCTGATCGCGTGATCAGGGTCAATAATAATTGTGATTGGTCAATAATTATTGTATTGACCAATCCCGGTCAAGCGCGTACTAATTAGCCGCATGTGTGATTACTGGGTCACTTTTCAATTGCATTTTAGATGCTGATAGACGCCATTTTATATTTTAATATAAAACATTAAGTCGGAGATTTTAAATACCCACCCACTTCCACCCAAATTTTTGTTGTATGTTAAATTTATATGTACATGTAAATATAGTTGTATTTGTAGGTGGCGGTTTTATTCCCCACCTTTGCAGACCATTGTCATTTATTCAACTTTCAATTATTGCATAACCTATTGTATAACTCTATTTGTTGATGATATATATGTTTTTGTTGATTAAATGATCTTTTTCGCAAACATTGGGTTTATTTTACTGCAAAAGAACTCGGACTCCTTGGATAGACGAGGGAGTAGCTTCTTCTGTTTGGTATAGTATTGTCATTCGTTTACATAATTCATGCTGTTATTGGTTTGAGTACATGTATATGTCATTGATTTTCTTTGGGTAAAAGTGTGTGATGGTATTAATTGAGACCTTTGTTATTTCTCGATTGTCATTAATTCTTGCAAAAATTTGGCTGACTAAAATACTATTTTTACCATTATTATATTAAAAAGGTGAGTTATTAACAATTCTACTTGTAATCTGTTTTTTGTGTAATTGTGCATGTCTTAAGCACAATAGTTATGAACTTAATTTTATATTCAGGTTACCATGATATAACACTGATGAACAGCTTGATACATATATTGTGATCTTGGGGTATCCTGTATTCGAAGACCTTTGCACCCCAGTGTGAGGTAAAGATAATTGTTTTAATAGTTTTGCATATTAATGCTAATTTGCTTTTTATTATTTTACTTTTTAATAATGTTTAGCTTATGCTTATATTTGCTTAGCTTATGCTTATTTTTGTTATTACGTTGTTTGATATTATGATGAATAGTTCTTTCTTATTTTTGATATTATTTTGTTTGGTCCATGTGAAGCTATTTGTTTACATGTTATACTACTTGTTTAATGTTTGTAAATGTCCATGAGAACCATGAACAGGTATATATATATATAATTTGTAGAGAAATCATATTTTGTTAGAATAATGATATAGAAACTTGTCATATACTTTATTCCACTGTTAGCATAAATAAACTATCAAGAGTTATCTTTCTTGATCCATTATTTGTAAAATTTACATTGTCGTTACATGGTCTGTTTTATTTGGAATTATTCCAATTGCAATAAATGCTAGAACTCACTATGTCTGTGTTTTATTATTCCACTGATAATTGACCCGACGACATGCACATCATGCATGTTGAAACAGATATAGTTTTATATTATACAATACCTTTACTTACACTAATGTAATTGTGTACCCAATGTTGCCAGTTTCTCATTCTTGATTGCCCTTTTGATGTTCTCTAACGTTTATTCACTTTTAATAACTACATTATGTTGAAGTGTTTTAGATAATATGAATAACTTATTTGCATTCCAAACTAAATAAGCTACGCAAATTTCAGGGCTAAACATTAATGACGCGACACATTATACATTAATTTCCAACAGCACTTAACCCTCCGATAATTAATTTAAAAACAAAACAAACATAGTTGTAATCGAAATTAAAATTATGCATTATAGGAAATCCATTCACAATGAGTAAAGCAGTCTTAAATGAAATGCCCAGTCAACAACACTGTATTACATTCTCCAGAAGAAAAATAAAAAAAAAAATAATAGAGTTAATGGCTGTTTGTAAGGAACTCATAATTTGTTATACACTGATCTCTTTATTGATTTTTGACTTTCTCAACGTAATAAGAAAGCTAAGGGATATATTTCTTTGTGATGTTCGTATTTTATTATGACATCTACTCTTTCACACGAGCCATAACACCTTGTTTGGTAAACATTTGACATTATATGTCCGTCAATAGGAACCAAGGGGTCGTTGTTGTAATGATCATTTGGTAATTGAATTTCAAACTACAAGTACAATCAGTGCCTATCAAGACTAACGCTATGAGTTCGAATCCCGCTCATGGCAAGGTGTACTCGATACAACTTTATATGACACATGTTTAAGCGACTTGCGACCGGACGATGGTTTTCTCTACGAGTATTCCAGTTTCTTCAAACAATAAAACTAACCGAAATGATAGAACTGAAATTATGCTGAAAGGAAAAGTTGAAGACAGGAATGGGGTCATCAGACGTAGCAAATCAAAGCAGGATAGAAAATGCAAACGGTGTCGTTAAAGACCTTAACTCATTCACCAAAACAAAACAGCGAAATAATCGACATTATTTTAGTCAAATACAGTCACCGTCTTAGTTTCCTTTATTACAGAGAAATACTTTGTTAACCGTTAAGGAATATCTGTGACAAATGACTACGAATGTGTTTCGCTTGTCATCAACAATATCCGGTCCATTATTTGTCCATGACTTATAACCTAGCTCTTTGAGCCCACTATTCTAATCGGGATCGATGGTGTCATTTATGAGGTCCTAGTCTACGCTTGTGCTGATTGTATTACAGTCGATCTACATGAATCAGATAAAATAAATGCTTTACTGGGACCATTACCAATTAACTCCGAATTGCACTTAACTAGAACTCAAGATCACGTAATTGAAGTATAATTTAAACAATGAATGTCGTAATAAAGATCGATTAATGCAGAAATGTGCAATGACTTAGAATACAATCGTATTAGTGCGAATAACTATTGAACTATGAATATATGTATATGTAAAGAGTATTGATACAATGAATGATTAAGACATATAATGTATGTTAAATATCTTTGACAATGTTGTTATTTGTTGTTTGAACATCAGCATGTTGAAACAGATATAGTTTTATATGATAAAATACATTTATTTAAAATAATGTAGATTGGGAAAAGACTTGTGTCTTGAGTACCCAATGTTGTCAGTTTCTCATTCTTGTTTACCCTTTCGATGTTCTCTAACGTTTATTCACTTTTAATAACTACATTATGTTGAAGTTTTTTAGATGATATGAATAATTTCTTTGCACTCCAAACTAAATAAGCTAAGCAAATTTCAGGGCTAAAAAATAATGACGCGAAACATTATGCATGAATTTCAAACAGCCCTTAAACCTCCGATAATTAATTTAAAAACAAAGCAAACATAGTTTTAATCGAAATTAATATTATGCATTATAGGAAATCCATTAAAAATGATTAAAGTAGTCTAAAAATGAAATGCCCAGTCAACAACACTGTATTATATTCTCCAGAAGAAAATAATAAAATAAAATGAATAGGGTTAATGACTGTTTGTAAGGAGCACATAATTTGTGATACACTGATCGCTCTGTTGATTTTTGACTTTCTCAACGTAATAAGAAAGCCAAGGGATATATTTCATTGTGATGTTCGTGTTTTATTATGACATGTACTCTTTCACACGAGCCATAACAACTTGTTTGGTAAACATTTGACATATGTCCGTCAGTAGGGACCAAGGGACCCTTATTGTCATGATCATTTGGTAGTTGGATTTCCAACTACATGCACAATCAGTGCCTATCAACACTAACGCTATGATTTCGAATCCCGCTCATGGAAAGGTGTACTCGAAAAAACTTTATATGATACATTTTTCAGAGACTTGCGACCGAACGATGGGTTTTTCTACGAGTATTCCGGTTTCTCCAAACAATAAAACTAACAACAAAGGATAGAACTGAAATTATTTTGAAAGACAAAGTTGAAGATATCAATGGGGTCATCAGACGTCGTAAATCAAAACAGGATAGAAAATGTGTCGTTAAAGACCTTAACTCATTCACCAAGCGAAATAGGGAAATAATCGACATTATGTTAGTCAAATATAGTCACAGTCTTAATTTCCTTTATTACAAAGAAATACGTTGTTAACCGTTAATGAATATCTGTTAGAAATGACTACGAATGTGTCCCTCTTGTCATAAACAATATCCGGTCTATTCTTTTTTCAAGAATTATCACACAAGCGCTAGAAACAGGGAGAGAGAAGGTTAGCTTTGTTAGCGAGTGCAAATTGGCTTTATATCTACCTACAACCTAGGTATAATGCTTTCATCCTATAATGTGTAAAACAACTGATCATTGCCCGAAAAGAGCAGAAAAAGCGTCGTTCTATTCGGTTAATTTTGGGAGATTTGTTGTGTTTAACGCCACTTTCAGCACTATTTCAGCTAAATCATGGCCACCAGTCTTAGTTGTGGAAGAAGCCGGAGGACCAGGAGAGAGCCACCGACCATGGGCAAGCAACTGGTAAATTTTATCAATTTGCGGATGTGAATCGAGTGCACCTTTTTTGTAATTTGCAAATCAGGGTGCTAACCCACACCGTATTGGTAATAGACTGGTATGAGTTGTTAGGCAATCCAACAACCTAGTTCATTGAACCCACTATTCTAATCGGGATCTATGGTGTCCTTTATGAGGTCCTCGTCTACGCTGGTGCTGATTGTATTACAGTTGATCTACATGAATCAGATAAAAGAAATGCGTTACTAGGACCGTTGCCAATTATCACATAATTGTACTTAATTAGTACTCAAGATCACATAATTGAAGTATAATTTAAACAATAAATGTCGTAATAAAGATCGATTAATGCAGAAATGTGCAATAACTTACAATACAGCCGTATTAGTGCAAATAACTATTGAACTCTGAATATATGTTTATGTAAAGAGTTTTGATACAATGAATGATTAAGACTTATAATGTATGTTAAATATCTTGACATTGTTGTTATTTGTTGTTTGAACAGCATGCATGTTGAAACAGAGATAGTTTTATATGATAAAATACATTTATTTACACTAATGTAGATTGAGAAAAAACTTGTGTCTTGAATACCCAATGTTGCCAGTTTCTCATTCTTGATTGCCCTTTCGATGTTCTCTAACGTTTATTCACTTTTAATAACTACATTATGTTGAAGATTTTTAGATGATAGGAATAACTTATTTGCACTCCAAACTAAATAAGCTAAGCAAATGTTAGGGCTAAAAATTAATGACGCGAAACATTATGCATTAATTTCAAACAGCCCTTAACCCTCCGATAATTAATTTAAAAACAAAGCAAACATAGCTTTAATCGAAATTAAAATTATGCATTATAGGAAATCCATTAAAAATTATTAAAGTAGCCTAAAAATGAAATGCCCAATCAACAACACTGTAGTATATTCTCCAGAAGAAAATAACAAAATAAAATTAATAGGGTTAATGGCTGTTTGTAAGGAGCACATACTTTGTCATACACTGATCGCTCTGTTGATTTTTGACTTTCTCAACGTAATAAGAAAGCTAGGAGATATATTTCATTGTGATGTTCGTGTTTTATTATGACATGTACTCTTTCACACGAGCCATAACACCTTGTTTGGTAAACATTTGCCATTATATGTCCGTCAATAGGGACCAAGGGTCCGTTGTTCTCATGTTCCTTTGGTAGTTGGATTTCCAACTACATGTACAATCAGTGCCTATCAAGACTAACGCTATGAGTTTTAATCCCGCTCATGGAAAGGTGTACTCGAAAAAACTTTATATGATACATTTTTCAGCGACTTGCGACCGGACCGAATAAAACTGACCGAAAAGATAGAACTGAAATTATGTTGAAAGAAAAAATTGAAGATATCAATGGGGTCATCAGACGTCACAAATCAAAGCAGAATAGACAATGCAAAAAGTGTTGTCAAAGACTTTAACTCATTCACCTAAACGAAAGAGCGAAATAATCAACATTATTTGAGTCAAATATAGTCACCGTCCTAATTTCCTTTATTACAGAGAAATACTTTGTTATCCGTTAAGGAATATCTGTTACAAATGATTAAGAATGTGTCCCGCTTGTCATAAACAACATCCTGTCCATTCTTTTTTCACGACTTATCACACAAGCGCTAGAAACAGGGAGAAGGGAGGCTTGCTTTGCTAGCGAGTGCAAATTGGCTTTATATCTACCTACAACCTAGGTATAATGCTTGTATCCTGTATTGTGCAAAACAACTGATAATGGCCTGGGGTCAGTTGTTGAACTTGTCGTTAGCACTAACGCTGTGCTAAATTTGCTTAATCATATAATTAAATATAATCACATAATTAGTTTGTTGTTGAACATGTGATTAAAGTTAATCATATGATTAAAATGTGGCTAAGCTAAAACACCTCCTACACCAGTATTAAATCTTAATCACTTGATTCAATTCAAATATGGCGGATGCTGCTTTTTGGAATATATGGGAGGTGCCAAGGAAAGACCGTGTTTTTTTAGGACAAAACCCACTGGTGATGGACTTTTCAGATGAACAGTTACGACAAAGATACAGATTTGGAAGGGAGAGTATTATGTATCTGTCAGATTTGTTGAGAGATCAACTTGAAAGACTCACCAGACGTAAGACATCGCTAACAGTTGAGGAAAAGGTAATGATTGCCTTGCGATTTTTTGCCAGTGGATCCCATTTGCAAGTGATCGGATACACTATGGGGCATGACAAATGCACCATATCAAGAGTGATAAGACAAGTTCCTGACGCTTTGGTTGAAATGAAAGATACTTTCATAAAATGGCCCCAAACGCCAGAGAGGCTGAGCTGTATCAAAAATGGGTTATATCAGAAGGCAGGATTTCCCAATGTTGTAGGGTACATTCACGGGACTCATGTGCCGATTCAAGCCCCTGTGGATGACGAACCAAGTTGTGTTAATAGGAAAGGATTCCACAGTATAAATGTCCAAGGAATTTGTGACCATAAGAGTAAGTATATGATTGAAAATGTTCTTCTTTCATCAACGCCGGTTCTTGTCTTCATTTGTTTGTCAACATCCGGTACGTCATTTTTCTTAACAGCGGAGAGAAAGTCGGCACTTTATTTTTTTCCTTTGGCACCAGCCGCGTACCTATTGGACATTCATGACATCCAGCAGATGTCAAATTTGTATAGCTACTCCAACTGAAATATTCATTTTTATATTTACTTTTGTTTAGTTTATGCTTTTACATCTCTTAGGGGCTTCGATTAATTAAAGGAAAGACCCGGAGTTGAAAAAAGGGGGATGGGTGATTGTATGAATAATTTGATCTGATTTATGTGAAAAATAAAATTTCATACTGACTCTGCAGAAATTGTGTGATGAAATATCTTGATTTATCTTGTATTTTTATTATTTTCTGGCTACCAATCAGATATCCCGTTTCTGCCTGATGCCTTATCTCATGATATACTTAAAATTATGAATGCAAGTATCCGCAAATTTTAGACAGTTCAACTGACAAATTTAATAACTAGATACACTATGCATTGTAGACATGCATAAATATACATTACAAACAAGTAGAGCGTTTTCCTCCTGGGCTCGAATTTGATTCCATTAATTCAAACGTCATTAGCAATGAGGAGAGTATAACTGCATAAATATTGTTTGTTTAAATGTATGATTGATTTGTATGTTCATGTTTGTATATGTATATATATATTCACGTTTATAGGTTTGTTTTAAGCCGTCACTCTTTTAGGGTATAAAATAAAACTAATTAATAAAGATTATTAATATCTCTCTAGGTCGTTTTACAAACATAAATGCATCCTGGCCTGGTTCATGTCATGACTCCCATATCTTCAGGACATCTGCAATAGGGATACATCTACAGAACGACTACAGTGATGTTGAGCAAGGTGTTATGTTAGGAGATAGTGGTTATGCATGCCGTCCTTATCTGTTGACTCCTTTTAGACAACCCAGATTGCAAATGGAACAACGCTTCAACAGATCTCACATCAGTACAAGAGCTACAATTGAGAAAACCTTTGTTATTTGGAAGCAAAGATTTAGGACGTTACGCACTGGTTTAAAGATTTTGCTAATAATTACAAAAATATTGCCCTCCATATTAGTAACTATTGTGTTTATTGTATTGAGGACCAGAATCTGACACACAATATATAATACACATAATTTGTTCAAGGAATCAAAAAGCCTAATAAGAACTGCAATTTTAGGAATAATTAAAACTTTACAAACAGACAAATGCAAACAGCTAAAAAAAAAATAAAAAATAACAAACACAAAAACAAACTGTAGTCTGCTCACACAAAAAAATAAAATATGTCAATAAATGGAGGAGTAATAAATTCAAACAGTTGTCTGGCAAGAGAAAGCAACCTTATAAAAGTATTATTTTTTTCTTATAGCTAAACTTGCCCAAAGTCAGTGGGAGCTGAAAAAAACACAACAAAAAACAAAAATTACTTCCCCTAAAAAAATCAAGAAATCATAACAAAAACAAACACACAAAGAAACAAAAAGCAATCACTCTTTTATATGCATTTTCCTCTCAAGGAAGTTTTCACAATGGGGATACAGTAACTGGACTCTCTGTCCCTCTCGTCCATATAGTGTTTTGACTGAAAATACATTGAGGAAATTAAGCGTGTTCTATTTGGTTAAGAATGAAGATTACCTAAAATTGAAATTGACTGGTTAATAAAAGTATTAAGAAACGAGTGTGTTCATAATGGACCGGTTATATGTCCTCGGTTAAGTCATAATGGCTCTCGGAAGGTTGTATTGGACCTCGGCGTTGCCTCCGGCCATTGTGACTAATCTAATACTATAATAGTGAAGGCCACACATAGTGTTCTGCCAATTAAATGTATACTTTTTATTCTGATATGTAAGTATGCAATATATTATATATTATACTTTACGTTTTTATTTACATTATTTGTCTTTGGAAGCAAGCCGGTCCAATATATAATATATTGGACTGGGCCCGATTGGCAAATATATTACATTGAACAAACTAAAGGCTCAGTGGGCTGAGCCTGTGTCACCCACCTTTCACTTTGAGGAAACTTTATACAGAACCTTCCATGGGTGCTTCCTACCAAATTTCGGTTCATATGGCTACTTGGTTTCAGAGACGATTTTTTAGGAATCAACAAATCAGAAACAATATGCCTATGGCGACCATGTTTGTTAACTGATCGAGACTACAGAGCAGTTGTTAATAGAGGATCTTCTATAGATGCTTCCTACCAATGTGAAAAGTTAACAGACGACAGACGCCAAGTGAAAGCAAAAGCTCACATTACCTTTTAGGGCACAGTGAACTGAAAATGAAACCATTAAAATTGCTCTTAAGCTTGTTGCCCCTGATTTCGTCTCCATGTATAGTGTATTTTTTGTTTTTTGTTTAATTCTTAAAGTATGTGTCTGCTTGAAATTAAACTTCAATTGTGATATTTAAATTTCCTTTCTTTATGGATTTTATTGATTGTATTAGTATTTGTATATCTCTTAATTAATTAATTTCGCTTTTATATATACACAGATAAGAATAAGTCCACATCGAGAATGCAGTTTTATTGTTGCAAATGCAGTACTCCATAATACTTCCATTCTTAGGAACGAACCCATTGTTGAAGAAGCAGAAGATGCATTGCAAGATATACAACCCCAAGCAGAACAATATGAAGGACAGCAGGATCAGAGACTATTTTGCCAGAAACTGTTTCTCATGAAATCAAAAGTCTATGTAAATGAACGTAAAATCATGAATAAATACACACTAAAATAAAAATTTCATGGCAGTCAATAGATACATGTATTTGTTTTCTTATTGTCAGAGGATAGATATTGGATAATACAACAGTAA
>MJUT01035206.1:705818-736877 GCA_002080005.1 Gigantidas platifrons
ACAAAATTTTCACAATTATATATATACAAATGTATATACAAGAAAATGTAACATATTCTGGAACATTGGATAAAAAGCTGTTTTATGTTAATAACATATTGATGTCTCTGGAGTTTGCTCTCAATTTACTATTTCAAAGTTTGACATCTTTTTCTAGAAGTATACTGATATTTTGTGATTGTGCATAACATAGAAAAAATCTACATGCAAGCAGTTCGATCGTTTAACATCACTTTTGGTGCTTTCATTTTTCTTTTGCCCATTGGGTTGGATTGTCTGTGTTTCTTCGATTTATAGATTATATTTATCCCGTTGGTAACTTCAAACTCTTCTTGACCAAAGCTTGCAAAATACCAACTGCATATTAAAGACAGGGAAACCGACATTAATTTGTTACCATCTTACGACGGAATGTTCTATTAATTTGGGACTTATCAAATCAAAAGGAAACAAAAACTAATGTAGTTTATTACCTAATTGTAAAGTTTTACATGTTTTATATATTATTTTTGTTTACTTTCAACTTTTTTTCGGGTTTTGAATTTCTAGTGTTGTATTGCCTGGTAATCTACTGGCTTGTATTCTATTGCCTGGTGTGTTATATCCTGGCTACTTTTGACCTTTGCTGTGATTATTCAGAACAATTTCATGAATATGCATTGCCAATCTGAAATCTTGAATAGTTCACACAGAATTACAGCGTATGAAAGCGTCGTAATATAAAACAATGTAACGCATTGAATGCGACGTTTTGTGCATAATCGTAGCTTTGTGTGCGGTACAATTCCTCCAGTTATGGCTCTTTCAACTCTTTAATAAAAACAAATGTCTATTATGAAAACAATGTTATCCCCAAATATCGTATTAAATTCTCAGGAATCCAATAAAAAATTAATAAGGTTAATGGCTGTTTGTGACAAACGTATAATGTGTGACACACTGCACGCACAGTTGACCTTGACTCTCTCAAAGCAAAACGAAATGCTAAACCTTATCCTATATTTGTTTTCAAATATAGTGAAGAAAACCTGTTTATTATCAAAATAAAATGATACATTGTCAAACATTCATTAACAAATATTGTAATTGATTGTTGAATAAACGTTTAGTTATAAATAATGTATTACATTCTCAAAAATGTAATAACAAAATATTATTAATAGGGTTAATAGCTGTTTGTAACGAACACATAATATATCAATCATTGCATGCATTGTTTAGTTTTGGACTTTCTCACAATAAAAATAAAAGAATAAAGGTGAACTAGTGTTTGTGATCAAATATGGTGAGGAAAATCTGGTTGTTTTCAAATTAAAAATGATACATTGTCAAAAATTCATTAACACATATAGTAATTGGTTGTTAATAAAACGTTTAGTTCTAAATAATGTATTACATCCTCAAAAATGTAATAACAAAATATCATTAATAGGGTTAATGGCTGTTTGAAACGAACACATAATATATCAATCGCTGCATGTATTGTTGAGCTTTGGATTTTTTCAGAAATAAAAGAAAACATGAATATAATATTGTATGAGTGATCAAATAAAGTGAAGAAAACAGGTTTATTATTAAAATAAAAATTTTACATTATAATAAATCCGTTAAGAAATATTTTAATTTGTTGTTAATGACATATTTAGTTGTACACTACTTATAGCAATCTCAAGAAGTTAATAGAAAAATAAAAATAATAGGGTTACTGGCTGCCTACCAAAAACATATAATATTTATCTTTGACTTTTTCAAAGGGAAAGGTAAACATAAGTTTATATTGTATATGTGATCAAAATAAACATTATGCATCATTAGATATATATTGATGCATATTTTAGTTGACTGTTAATGAACTACTTAGTTATACACAACATATAATATTCTGATGAATTCAACGAAACTATAAAATGAATAGGGTTAATGGCTGTTTGAAACGAACACATACTATATCAATCATTGCTTGGACTGTTGACTTGGGACTTTCATAGGACAAAAAAAGAAAACATGAAGCCTGTGTAAGAATGATGATTTTAGAGATGATACGGTTTTTCGTTTGCATTTCTTATCCAGTATATTATTGCGGTTTCCCAGTTTCCCGGTTGTTGACTGATTTTGTCTGTTAATTGATTTATGAGATTTGACTTTCCCTTTGAAAGATTGCTCTGTGTTCGGTAATTTTGTTATTACCTTATTTATTATCATGTGTGCCCATTTTCTCTAGCTTTTTAAACAGACCAATAATCATTTCACATTAAATTCCTATCGAAAAGAAATAACGACACTCCAAAAGAATCCAAACAATATTTTGTCATTCTGATCAAACAATATTCCTAAGCATACATTTACTTGAATTGCACTTCATTTCCAGGATTTAGATATATACAGGAACTGAAACTCTTCCGGAGCACCTGAGTTCATCTCATGTTTTAAGTGCGGTTGGTGTTACCCGATATTGGTTGTGTGTGTATATGTTGTAGATCATTGCTTGTCCTTTTGTATTTTTAAACAATCGAACATAGTAAGATATCGTTTAATGCTAGCGCTCATGCATGAGGAATATAAACGGAGGACACTGCTTTACACAACATGTGTCGCAATCTTCGCCCGGACAAAAATATAGTCCATATATAGAGTTAATTGTAAGAGGACGAGTAACTTAAATATCAGAAAGAGCATGCATGCAACATTCATATATTGTACACCCCCCTTAAAATCAGGTACTTATATGCACGTTTGCTCATCTATCAGTATTTCTTTGTTGCAACGCGGATTTTGCGGATGCATATTTCAATATCTAGAAATTGATATTGTGTTTACTATGCAAGAGACTTTGATTTTCGTATTGCTTCTTAAAATTGACATTTGAACAACAAAATATGCGTGTTGATATTTCAGCAAGTGTACACAAATTGTACGTTTCTACTTTTGTCCTGTTCCGAAATGTGTGTTCTCAGTTTTTAATTTTAGAATAAATTTTAGAACATAGTCTATTTATATCCTACGCTGCTGGGGGTTACAATTCAACTGGTTTGTCAGTGACATTAGTTCTCGACCATCGTAGTTTTGCTCAGGATTGGAAACCAGTGCTTTAGACAACACGTGTTCTAATGTTTCACGTACTATCTAATGAAAAGTCTAGAAAATCCCGAAGAGGTTTTGACCTGTTAACCTTGACTCACTGCTGACGTATTTATGTCAACAATACATGGTTTTAAAGTATGTTCTACCTAAAAATAAACATGAAATGAAAGTATCGATGTAGGGCAACCTGAAAACAAATTTGGACACAAATAATGAAAAAAAACCTGTATAATACTCCAGTAGGTGTCCTTAAATGGATGAGGAAATTCCGGGAATTGAATGTTGATGTTAGCTTCGAAACAAAAAAGATGAAAATGGGAAGGACACGGATGTTGTCTTCGGAAGGCTATATATATATATATATATCATTGGATAAAAGTTCATCGTCAAATCTATTAATAAGTGTTGTAATTCCCCTTCCGCGAAAAAGACCCCATATAGAAAAATAGTTCCATTTTCCAAGGTATAAAATTAAACCCACAAATGGTTCTGAATGCACTATATTTCACTTTGACTGTCACATTGATTTGCTTGCCCCTTCAAAACAGATGTGGTGTCTGGTAAACAGTTGATGGGAAATAAAATAATAATGTAATATAATGTAAAACTGAGTTGTTGCATGTTATAGTAGTAGCTCCTACACGAACTGTTCCTTCCATTTTTGGCACTATTCAATAATTATATTAGTAGTTCCCCCTCCCCCTCCTCCGCCCAATGCTTCTTAAATATCAGATAACACTGAATTATGCTTATAACTTTTAAAACTACAAGCAATTACTTGCTTGTGGTTAAAAAAGTTAATCCCATTAGATTATTTGGTAAAGGAACATCTACATTATGTTTTACTTTGTGGGAATGAGTTTTGTAAAGGAGTTGTAAACGATCATTCAGACGAGGTAGGTTTCCTGTTAATAGCAGACTTACCAAGGTATTTCACTCTTGGCCATGCTGACAAAATTTTCACAATTATATATATACAAATGTATATACTAGAAAATGTAACATATTCTGGAACATTGGATAAAAAGCTGTTTTATGTGAATAACATATTGATGTCTCTGGAGTTTGCTCTCAATTTACTATTTCAAAGTTTGACATCTTTTTCTAGAAGTATACTGATATTTTGTGATTGTGCATAACATAGAAAAAATCTACATGCAAGCAGTTCGATCGTTTAACATCACTTTTGGTGCTTTCATTTTTATTTTGCCCATTGGGTTGGATTGTCTGTGTTTCTTCGATTTATAGATTATATTTATCCCGTTGGTAACTTCAAACTCTTCTTGACCAAAGCTTGCAAAATACCAACTGCATATTAAAGACAGGGAAACCGACATTAATTTGTTACCATCTTACGACGGAATGTTCTATTAATTTGGGACTTATCAAAGTCAAAAGGAAACAAAAACTAATGTAGTTTATTACCTAATTGTAAAGTTTTACATGTTTTATATATTATTTTTGTTTACTTTCAACTTTTTTTCGGGTTTTGAATTTCTAGTGTTGTATTGCCTGGTAATCTACTGGCTTGTATTCTATTGCCTGGTGTGTTATATCCTGGCTACTTTGGAACATTGCTGTGATTATTCAGAACAATTTCATGAATATACATTGCCAATCTGAAATTTTGAATAGTTCACACAGGATTACAGCGTATGAAAGCGTCGTAATATAAAACGATGTAACGCGTTGAATGCGACGTTTTGTGCATAATCGTAACTTCGTGTGCGGTACAATTCCTCCCGTTATGGCTCTTTCAACTCTTTAATAAAAATATGTCTATTATGAAAACAATGTTAGACCCAAATATCGTATTAAATTCTCAGGAATCTAATAAAAAAAATAATAGGGTTAATGGCTGTGTGTGACAAACATACAATGTGTGACACACTGCACGCACAGTTGACATTGACTCTCTCAAAGCAAAACGAAATGCTAAATCTTATCCTATATTTGTTTTCAAATATAGTGAAGAAAACCTGTTTATTATCAAAATAAAATGATACATTGTCAAACATTCATTAGCAAATATTGTAATTGATTGTTGATAAAACGTTTAGTTCTAAATAATGTATTACATTCTCAAATATGTAATAACAAAATATTATTAATAGGGTTAATGGCTGTTTGTAACGAACACATAATATATCAATCATTGCATGCATTGTTGAATTTTGGACTTTCTCACAATAAAAAGAAAGAAATAAAGGTGAACAAGTGTTTGTGATCAAATATGGTGAAGAAAACCTGGTTGTTTTAAAATTAAAAATGATACATTTTAAAAAATGCATTAACACATATAGTAATTGGTTGTTAATAAAACATTTAGTTCTAAATAATGTATTACATTCTCAAAAATGTAATAACAAAATATTATTAATACCTTTAATGGCTGTTTGTAACACACACATAATATATCAGTCGCTGCATGCATTGTTTAGTTTTGGACTTTCTCAGAACAAAAAGAAAACATGAATATGATATTGTATGAGTGATCAAATATTGTGAAGAAACACTTTAATTATTAAAATAAAAATTGTACATTATAAGAAATCCATTAACACATAGTTTAATTTGTCGTTAATGACATATTTAGTTATGCAACTCATAGCAATCTCATAAAATTAATAACAACATAAAATAATAGGGTTAATGGCTGTTTGTGACGAACACATAATATATCAATCGCTGCATGCATTCTTGAGTTTTGGACTTTCACACAATAAAAATAAAAATATTATGTTTGTGATTAAATATGGTGAAGAAAATCTGGTTGTTATCAAATTAAAATGATACATTATCAACAATTCATTAACAAATGTTGTAATTGGTTGTTAATAAAACGTTTAGTTCTAA
This sequence comes from Gigantidas platifrons, assembly GCA_002080005.1. Classification (NCBI taxonomy): domain Eukaryota; kingdom Metazoa; phylum Mollusca; class Bivalvia; order Mytilida; family Modiolidae; genus Gigantidas; species Gigantidas platifrons. The sequence continues at coordinate 711,756 of MJUT01035206.1, forward strand.
ATAATGTATTACATTCTCAAAAATGTAATAACAATATATGATTAACAGGTTTAATGGCTGTTTGAAGCGAACACATAATATGTCAATCGCTGCATGCATTGTTGAGTTTTGGACTTTCTCACAATAAAAAAAAAATAAAGGTGAACTAGCGTTTATGATCAAATATGGTGAAGAAAACCTGTTTGTTGTCAAAATAAAAATGAAACATTAGCAAAAATTCAATAAAAAATATTGTAATTGATTGTTAATAAAACGTTTAGTTCTAAATAGCGTATTACATTCTCAAAAATGTAATAACAAGATAGTATTAATAGGGTTAATGACTATTTGTGACGAACACATACTATATCAATCGCTGCATGCATTGTTGAGTTTTGAATTATCTCTGAACGAACAGAAAACATGAATATAATATTGTATGAGTGATCAAATAAAGTGAAGAAAAAACGTTTATTATTAAAATAAAAATTGTATATAATAAGAAATCCGTGGCAGGATAATTGATACTTGCAGCACAATAACCAAATTTCATTGAACTCGATGTAATGTTGGAGAAATGGCAACTGTATATGGTAGCTAACCATGAGGTCCAACTAGTTCGAAACATGTCGCAAATGTCATAGGTCATACTAGGATGATGCCTAAATGTATTTTAATGAAGAGCAACGATCTGAACATTCCAGAATATTGCGGTCGCATTATGCAATGAGTATGTTGTTGAATGGTTGGAGAGATGGATAACTTTTGTTATTGCTGATGCTTCTGGTATTTTAACAAGATTATCATGAGGACAGATTACTGTTCGTATTCATGTAACCAACCGAAACCTTATTCGCTTCAAAACAAGGGACCAAATGGAATAAAAAGTGTGTCTTAAGTCTGACGTACATATTGTTGATTGTAATTATATTTAACAAACGAGTAGTTCAGGTCCCAGATTATGCATGTTTACACATATGGCAGGTACAACGCTTGTTTTCCCAATTTATTTACTTATTACATATGGTTTTACTTATACAATATCTAGACTATATTTTATAATTCCTTGTTACATGTTCAATTAAAATTCTTTCCCCCAGATATACATGAAATATTGCCTAAGATTGCGCTAAGTAACAAATAATACTAATAAATACAAATGTCCCGTATATCTCATTTACATAAAGCGCAATATGTACTGCATTTGTTCTATTTGAGCAGTCACTCACAGTATATTTGCAAATGATAAACGACCACTGACCGTTTATAACATTTAGAACTCAGTTGGGGCCTCTTGTGGGTAACTAACTTTTTAAATAATTTGAATATTGGTAGTAATATCCATTAATGTCACTAATGATTGCAGTATAAAGACAATAACCGTGCATTGACTTGACATAAAATTCGATACCGGTATACGTACTCGGCAGGAATCTGGGAAAATGCTCGGGAAACCCTCGCATTTTCCCCGATTCTAAGCCTCATCCGTATATCGATTGTATGTCAAGTTAATGCACTGTTATTATCTATATAATCTTATTTACATAAAACTTACGGTGGCGACCATGACTTGTTTGACCGCTATGTAATTTGCCCCTTTGGTGTCTTCAAACTCTTCTGTGTCACAAATGACCACCGATATGTTCCACTTGGCGTACGCACTTCCTGGTTATTTCCTTGTTCATGATTTATCACCTGGTTTGTAACTAGAGTAACACGATGAGCGCAACATGTGGAGCAGGAACTGCTTACCCTTCCGGAGTACATGCGTTCACCTCCAGTGTTTAGTGGGGTTATTGTTACTCGATCTTTAGTTTTATATGTATGTTTTGTTGATCGTTGTTTGTACTTTTGTACTTTTTCCCTAGGCCATTGTGTTGTCTTTTCTTCTTCGATATACCGATTCTGATTACCCCTTTGGTGTCTTCAAACTCTTTATGTTTTATTATATAATGAAATGAAGAAAGTAAGAACAATAAATTGAATACACGTTTATATAAAACATTAATAAATTTTATACAAAATTTATCCTAAATTTGCTTTTAAATAACACAGTTTGAGATAAAGACCTGCGATTATACCGTAAATTATCCTCATTTATGGATCATATATGCATACTTCTTGTGTCGAGATCACACACGTACGAATGTATTGCTCATATAATATGCATCAGGTATAAATAAAACATCAAATTTCATACAAAAATATACAGAAGGTTCATCAATATGTTGTCTTTCATACCACACAATAGAAGACGAAGAGTGAGAATCGTATTTGTAAACGCCTCTTGAAATTATACACAAAGTTCATCAATAATTTGTCTTTCACACCAGTACGAGGTGAAGTCCATAAACGTACAGTCTGAAAGTCGGATAAATGAATCCCAGAGACGTAGCTGAGGCTTAATAGTGTGCACGCCACAATTATTTTCGACGAGATGCAAAATGGTGAGATCTGGTGCCATTTCAGGGTTTCATATAACTTTGATAGACAAAAATACTAGTATCCGAAAATTGTCAAATATCTGTCCTTCTGTCATTTCGTAGCAGAGACGAGCACCTCCATTGCTTTGTGCAAGTCCACTTCAAAATCTCGGTGAATATGCATCAATCCCAGGAAGATAGCTTGTCATTCTTCATAGTCGAACTAACACAAGTTTTCAAACGTTTCATTACACTAAGTGACACCTCAGTAGTAGCGCTTGTTACTGGCATGCATAACAAAACACATAATATTGTATCCATAGAAGTATAGAGAACTGGATTTACAGAACCTAGGATGGTAAAAAGCAGGGCATATGAGAGGAGGGTTCAGCCGGTACATCGGTACGGGACCCTGAAATCTACGAAAGGGCCCGTGAATCTCTGAAGGGCCCCATAACCTTAGCCATTGACGTTTTATTTTGCTTTTTTCATATTTTTTTTGTATTTTCAACTCAAATCCACAGTTTTGAGAGAGGTTTCAGCCTGCTGTCAGACCCCATAGCAGTATTGTTTCGCCTTGCACAATTTCTCTTGGAGGCCCTGTTGCATCTACATCGTCATAATTCTTTTTTCACAACCTAAAATAAAATGAAAATAAAGTATCACATCATCGGAAAAGTTCCAAAAATTCAATAGAAAAATCGTAGAAATATGCAAATTTGATATCCCTATCACATATACATGACTGCTCACTATCCTGACTTAGTACAGATACGTCAATAAAAGGTGACGGGGTTAAACTAGTTGGATTATAATTTGCCATTGTCTTAAGGAATACCAATATAGCCACATCTCCTATGAACTGTCGATGGAGGAAAAAAAACATACTTTACTAGACAGGTGGCATGTGCATCATACTTGATAAATTCGCAATTAATATTTCGAATGTACAATAGCGACTTCCGGCCAACATAAAAACAGGACAGATTGATGTACTTGATGAATCATCCCACCCCTTTCCCCAACGAATGAAAAGTAGAAATAGCTTGATGTGATTTAAATATTATTATTACAAGGCATTTTTATAGCGCATTATATAACAATACAATTACTCTAACCGCTTTACATGTTTAAAATATACACAAATTTGTACATAGATAAGAAAAATAAGTGAAGTAAGAACAATACATTTAAAAGCATGCCCAATTAAATCAAATACCGGTATAAAAAATTTAAGACTCAAAAAGCTTAACCAAATTGAATTAAAAAAAAAAAAAAAAAAAATTAAAAAATACGTACTAAATGAATTACATGTAAACTGCATGATGCTGTTTGATAAAGACCTTTGACTAGAACAGGAAAAAATGAACACCTGCATGAAATAGTGTTGTAATTAAAGATCATAAACGTAATGTAGACGTTTGAAATAATTTAAATGTTTATTATAAATAAGGTTGAAACAAGTCACATTTTTATATCAAATCGGTTGTATTTCACTTTTTTGACGATTTCAATTACGGAAGACGGACCGAAACCAGGACAAAATTAACACTTGAATGAACTAGTGTTGTAATTAAAAACCATGAACATGATGCTTAATACTGAAGGAATTTCAATAAAAATATTATTATTATAAATTGTATATCCTAATTTTTAATAACCATGGCGTGACAACGTATATACAGCTACGCCTCTGATTCGTATCGGTATACTCCTCTGGTTCAGAACGAACTCATAAAACTATAACACAATTAAGTATAGTTTTTATCATGTATAAATATAACATCCAATTTTATATATTATATACACTTTATTTCAGAATGAGTTCTGGATGTTTATCACTGATTATTAAATGGAGTTTTCTAACATCAAATAATTATAGATGATCCTTCGTGAGTTTAATTTCATTTGGTGTGTAATAACTATGCTAATTTGCCCCTAACGATACATTATTTAAACAAGTTGTGATTGTATTTCTCATCAGATAAATACATATATGGAATATGCATACACATACGCACACTTACATACATTGAAATGTCTATATAATTACGATCATCTACAAAATTAATTAATTGTTGTCTCATTCACAGCTTATCACTGATATTTTAAAAGAGAAAATACTAATTGCTTACTCTTCACTCACAAAATTGGCCCCGTTCTTAGTGCATTTGTTTCAAACTGGAAGTCTTCATATGACGTCATGTTGTTTATGTGCCAAAGTCGTCAATGACATTTTGCGGAATGTTTTTAGTTTACATTCGTATGTGTATTCACTGTACAACAACAAGGGACGGAACCACCACACTTATAGTTGTGTAAAACTAGTTCCGGCGGGAAAAACTGATATTTCACATGTGGAATACCTGAATGTATTTCACGGATAAATCCCCATAATTCACACCTACCTATATAATAAATTGTATACTCACACTGTAAGGCAGTATCATTACAATAATAAGCTGCTTCTTTGTTACCTACTATCTCATAACATACTCCTAATATTGTTAATGAATCAGATAATGCTTCGTCACTGACAAAATAATGCCCGTTTATTGTTAGATACAAATCATGCAATGACTGTTGTCTATTGACAATGTTATAAAGATGATGCTAACATAGAAACTGTAGACCATTTGACATTACAACAGGTGGTACATGAAAGAAATCACCACAGACTTCTGGTTTTCGTTTATGGGGATCAGTGTTACTCGTTTTACATACCACACATCACTTAGCGTTGCCAGCCTCATCTTCCCTTTAAGTGTAATATTTGAACAACCTCCGTTCTGTTTGCAGTACTTAATATCATCTGTGGTGCGATTGGCCATTCATAAATTGATCATATCTGGTGTACAATGAGACAAAACATGATCCATTATCTTTAACATTGTATTGTACTGACCAGGTACATAGTAAAATGAGGCATATAACAACCACCCGGACACATCATCTGTTTGTAGCGTAATGTAAGTGTTTATGATAACCTCGTATTACATGTGCATTAAGTATATTAGTAGTAGGAAACGGAAATTTCTGGACAATCTCCTGACTTGTCGTGGCATAATAATATTTACATATTCATGACAAAATACTCGAGGACTGTGACATGGCAAACGATTTTATAAAACTTATCAGTGGGTATCAATTTGCTATTTCAACTTCAATATAATTAATTTTCACCTTATACCAAAACAATTCTAGTTTAATACATGAATCGTGTAACACGGCTTCACTATTAAACAGCGTATTAAGTGTAAAAACCCCACGTTTACTATTTCGTAGTCTCTCTAATACAATTCAATATTCAATTCAATATTTTATTTAAGTCTCATCTCTCACTTACAGGTCATAATACACAAATAAAACAATCATACAACAATAAATTAGAGAGCCATTCTTTACAGAATTATAAGAGACTATAATTAAAACAGTATCTATAGCAAAAATATATAAAGCAATCTTATATCAATATATTACATACATATATATATAAAATCAACATTATCTACAATATAAAACATTTCTTCTTTCATTTAAAATTCAATTACAGGTTTTGGCGCATATCCTTATCATATTAAAATCTGAGAATAAAAACACTAGTTTCTGATTATCATTAAAAGACAAAAAAATTACATCAAAAGTACAAGCAATATTAAATAAATGATCTCTAAAAGTAATATAAAGGGGACACTGTAATAAAACATGAGCTTCGTCCTCAACTTCACCCGAACTCTAATACATTTAACAACTGCCTACTATTAGACGGATTAATTTTTGCACGAAACATATTATGTTGAGGGATAAAATAGTTGGGACAATAACAGCGCTTCACCCATGTTATTATTTTCTGAAGACAAAGCAAGTAATATTACAATAAGTTGAGTAGCTTGAATGTACTTACTAGTGGAAATTTCTTCTCATAACCAGAACACAGCCGTTTTCATGAAGTAGGAACACAATAAACCTTTAACTGTATCACTTCTGACGATAACGTTCTTTAGCGAAAGCTTAAGAAGAGCATAGCAACGGATGTGTATGTAGTTCATAGCAGGTGACAATTGTTTCTCTGCCATAGAAAATGATATTCTCCATAGTAATTCTTTATTGTCTATTTCTCTGGGTCCACTAGGTACTAGTATACAACCATACCTTACTGTGTCGTCTAATATATTTGGGGACCACTGACCAGGTCTATGACGATATAACAATTTTTAAGCGTTTCTTGGCCAGGAATGCAAATGAAGACAGAAAGCCATATCCACGGACTCATCTTTGTTAGATAAACAAGGACTGTGTACTGATCTCTTAGAGTTAGATGAACCGTCAGGAAGTTTACTGATGAACTATATATTTGAAACAAACATGCAATGTGTTGTTCAACAAAACATTCAGCTGTGGTATATATGCATTTACGATCACTATCAGCTATCAACTTCAATCTATACAATCCTGGAAATTCCACGTCATCTTCCATTTGAAGAGTAATACATCGTGCTGAACAACTCATTTGTTGTACATTCTGTATTACTTGAACACCATTAAGTACACGCATTATATCTATATCATTTACGAGAAGATATAAACCCTCCGCTAAGCTTCCGTTGGATACTTGGGGGTTTTTTGTATTCACTTTATTACCCATCTTGTCCTTTATAAGAAACATATTTTGTCTTATTCTTATGTCCATCTCACAACTCGTATTAGGTTATCATATACCTCTTTCTCATGTGATGAAAATAATGATGTATGATCTATATAAAATATTAAAAAAAAACACATTTAAATATCTTCGATTTTTACTTCATGTTAGTTATCGTGATGAGGGGTACTAATGAAATAGATAATTACGTTGATTAAAGATAGATAAAATGTGACATAGATAATAATTTATTTTTATTATTGAGACGAAATGTTTTCGGGGCAAGGTTAATGTTATGAAAGGAAACTGAATGATAATGTAATTTAATTAATATTAATGTAAACATAGTTTATCATTTAATAATCAACACTCCTTCATAATGCAGTAAATACTAATAGGCAGCATATGCATACTGCCCAAACTAAGCATTAGTGGACGTACAGTTTAAAGTATTTGCACATATTTGCAGAAAATCGAAATTAACATCGAAACCTAATTGACAACAGTTTTAATAAATGACAACAACATTAGTTTAAGTGTCAGAGTTTGTATATTGTAATTTAATAGTTTATTATTAAATTCATTTATTGTATTACGTTATACCGATTAACAAGTCTAAACTTATATAACGCCAACATTTAAATATACTATGTATAGACATCTGTTTATATAATGCCTAATTCGCCGCCAAACTGCAGCACGGGCTTGTTGTACTTCTCAAGTCGAACAGACCTTTAAAACGAGTGTTTCCGTGTAGTATATTCAGTTGGAAAGGTGATACGAAGGATTGAGGACACAAAACAAAAACAGCCATAAGATAAGTACAAAATGTTGCTTTATATGTATGTCTCGTTTCAAAATTAAGCTTCAAGCTGAACGATAATTATACCGAATCGGAATTTACAGTTCAAAATAATGACTCAATTTCTCCCGTTTATCTTGGGTTAAATTATCTGGAATTGCGTTACTTTAAAGATTTCTCTATTTAAAATAATCCTATGTATCATTTTTTATATATTTCAGCACGATATAATAAATGTAGTTTGCAAATTGTGTTTATTCAATATATTTTAGGTGATTAATCTTTGGAGTTTATTTGTGAGTAAATAGTTGTACATTTGTAGATATTTTTAAACTAAACAAAGCATATATATTACAAGTTAATGCTGCTTGACTCTTCATTGCTCCTGAACGTACATTTTTTTTTTACATTTTGTGTAAATATACATTGCTATAATTCGTGCTAAAAGCTTACACATTAGCAAATATTTCTAGCAGAATATGACACGACACATATCTATTGCGATATAGTACAAATGATCAATTATTGATTACATGAACCGAACATGAATTGATCAATCAAACGTATTTTACATGAAAAGCAGACGTTTAAATGGTGGAACATAGAACGGCAACGATAATCGTTTATTTAAATATGACAAGTTGAAGGGATATCGAATCTTAAAATAAACTGTATTTACGGTACTGCCTCAAGTATACAACCATGTACAACGGTCAAGTCATGATAAAGCTGAAATACTGCTGAAAGTGACGTTAAACCCCATCCAATCAATCAATCAATCAATCGTGTACACACAAAATGTAATGCCTTGATAGCCAGCATATACTCGTAACCTGATATTAATATTAGAATTAATTCATGCTAATAATTAGTATGTATTTATTAAAATCTGTTTTCCTTTACATGCCTAGAGGTCGGGGTGTAAGGAGGCCAAGACGGCAGCAGCATTATCCACTGCGGAACAGACGGGGTCAGGTGCAACGTGACAATCCCCAAAGAGAAATGGAACAAATAGCGACAGAACCTGAAGCAGTGCCACATGTTCCTGAAGTCCAGTTACCGGAACCGGAAGTTAATTTGCCACCTAATGCACCACCACACACCAACACTATTAGAGTACAAGCAGACAATAATGTCATAAATGGTGAGGACTTTATTTCTGAAAATACACCACTAACAATGAATAATGACCCATTAGTTGTGCCTTTATGTAATGAAACTGATTTATTTATCAGTCAAAGTTTAAAGGAAAAAATATGGGGGCTTCAGTACATAAATCTTGCCTTGTTGTTACATCAAAATTTTGATGTACCCAGTGAACCAAAAATGAATAGCTTGACTGTTTTAAATGGCAATGTAGTAGTTAACACTGAAAATACAAATTTAAAAGTAAAAAATATTGAAAATATAGAATCATGGACTGATGCCTTTTGTAATTTTGCAAAAGTCGCATTACAAAGACATCCTATGTTAGCAACAGACTTGATATCATATATGATTTTAATAAGAGGAGCTGTATCTGACGCTTTATTTGAGCGGGTATACAAGTATGATAAGCAATTCAGATTAAGACTTGCACAAAATCCTACTAGGTCGTGGTCACAAATAGATGGCAACCTCTGGTTTCGTTTTATTGCAAAGGGTGCATTAGGTGGTCAACTGTCTCAACAACTTCAAATAGAGCATGGGTTTTGTTATGATTTTAATTTTAGAAAAGGATGTTTTCGCATGAATTGCAGATACAAACATGTATGTTTAAAATGTAATGGTATGCATCCTTCTGTTTTATGTAATACCTTTAAAAAAAGTCATGTAAATCGAACAGTTAGGGCGGTACAAAACAGTAACCTATTTAATCGTACAAATAGTCTCAGGCAGCCTATGGCAGCTAATTTCAATCAAACAAGACCACATATTCAGCAGCCAAGATTTAGTTTTAGACCACCTGTTGCTGCAAATCCTCAAAATGTTCGATTTTAAATTTTTCAGATAAAAGTATACACATATTTAATGTATAGAAGCTCGGTTTCACACCAATATCCACTGTTGAGTTAGATAAATTTTTACGGTGTTATCCAAAGACGGATGATGCTGAGTTATTGTCCTTTGGTTTCAAATATGGTTTCAAATTACATTATGAAGGTCCTAGAAGACTAATTGAAACTAAAAATTTAAAATCAGTTATGCAAAATCCCTTAACAGCTAGGGATAAGATTGAAAATGAAATACAAAATGGGAGAATAGCTGGTCCATTTTCAAAACGGCCTATATGGAACCTTAGATGTTCTCCAGTAGGCATAGTGCCAAAAAAGACTTCCGGTTATAGATTAATAACTCATTTATCATATCCACCATCTAATAGTGTAAATGATTTTATTGATACAAAATGTTCAACAGTTCAATACTCGTCATTTGATAAAGCAATATCGATTGTTGAGAAATTGGGCCAAAATGCACTTATTGCAAAAATGGATATAAAATCAGCATTTCGACTACTGCCCGTTTATCCTGGGGACTTCAATTTAGTGGGCTTCAAAATTGATTCTGATTATTTCATTGATAAATGTATGCCAATGGGCTGTTCAATCAGTTGCTCAACATTTGAAACATTTTCTACATTTTTGCATTGGCTTACGACGAAAGAGTCGAACTCAGAAAATTTAGATCATTATCTTGATGATTTCTTTTTTTCCGGAACGGCCAATTCAAACGATTGTCAGTCACTAATGACTACTTTTGTAAATATATGTAATAAATTACAAGTGCCAATTGCCGATGAAAAGACGTAATATTTAGGTTTGACAATTGATACTCAAGAGATGACTGTAAAAATCCCAGTTAAGAAATTGAAAGAACTACTAGTTCTGATTAGAGAAGTTGCCTTTTCTAAAAAAGTAACATTGAAAACACTTCAGTCTTTATGTGGCGTTCTTGCATTTTGCACAAGGGCTATTCCAGCAGGCAGAGCGTTTAGTAGGCGTTTATACATGGCTACATCAAAAGCAAAAAAGCCATTTCATTTCATCAGAATTACAAAAGAAATATTTAATGACTTGATGATATGGAAAATGTTTCTTGAACATTTTAACGGCACATCTTTTATTCTTGATGATACATGGCTGTCTAATTTTGATATGCAGCTGTTTACTGACAGTGCTGGTGGCATAGGAAAAGGATGTGGGTGTTATTTATTTGGGAAATGGTCTATTTTACAGTGGCCAGTTGAGTGGTATCAGAGTGATATTTTAAAAGATATTACCTTCTTAGAAATGATTCCTATTGCTTTGTCAGTGTTTTTATGGGATCGTGTATTTAAAAAAAGAAAATTGCTTTTCATGTTGACAACCTAGCAGTTGTTACAGTGTTGAACTCGAAGTCATCAAAATCTCCAAGAGTAATGAATGTGTTGAGGTTTATAGTTTATAGGTCAATGATGGGACATTTCCATCTGAAAGCTTTTCATATTTCGTCTGCCAATAACTGTGTTGCTGATGCCCTTTCTCGTGGTCAATTTCAGAAATTCAAAGAATTGGCACCGGAAGCAGATACCTTTCCAACTGCAGTTCCCATGGAATTTTGGAGCCTTTTAAACTCGACTTTGTCAATTTAATTGAAAATTCTTTATCTGAAAACACATGGAATGTATATGCAAATGCTGAAAAATCACTTGAAAAATATTGAAAAAATTATGACCTCGAAAAGGTTTGGGCAGTTCCCATTTCACATCTATTAAACTTTATTGTTTATTTGGCAAAACATTCCTACTCGCCAAATACTGCCAAATCTTATATTGCAGCTATTGGTTTTAAAATGAAAATGAATAATCTTACTGACAGTACCGACTCGTTTATAGTCAAAAAATTATTGAAAGGTATGTCTTAAACATATAAGCGTGTTGACATCAGAAGGCCAATAACTATCAAGATACTTGCTGATATAATCGGAATTCTTCCACAAATATGCAATTCGACATACGAGGCCAAACTTTTTTCAGCTGTTTTTGTCCTTGCATTTCGTGCCTTTTTAAGAATTGGAGAAACTGTTGAATCGAGTAAATCTTTTCATGTTATACAAAAAAGTGATGTTATATTGAATCATACTGACGAAAGTGTTTCGGTTACTATTAAATCTTCCAAAACCGATCAATATGGTTTAGAAACCAAGCTTGTTTTAAATTTTGAATTTGTCAATCTGTCTTTATATGATCAGTTACATCAATATTTATTAGTTCGGCCAAGCATAAACGGGTCATTCTTTTTGTCATTTCAATCATGAGAAGGTTACTAGATATCAAGTAACTGTTATTCTTAAATCGGCACTGAGATTTTTAGGTTACAATGAGAATGACTATAACACGCATTCTTTCCGTATAGGGGCTGCAACGCATGCAGCAAAAATGGGTAAATCTGATGACGAAATAATTACTATGGGTAGATGGAAATCGGATTCCTATAAAAGATATATAAGAATAGACACAATTATTTGATTCATTTGAAAAGGGTTGGTAATTCACTTGTTATTTCAGAATTACCATCGTCAAGATATATATGGATTTTGGGTTCGTCCATTATTTTGCATGCAGAAAAACATATCAAGTCCAGGTTTACAGGACACAACTTAGGATTACACGTACTGGGATATTCAGTTTTATGGGCAGGTATTTCTGGTATGCGTTGGGATGAGTTAGTACCTATAGTTCATAGTATGACAAACTGCTTTGGAATTCCAAAACTGGTGCTAATACATTGTGGTGGAAATGATATTGGTATAGATCCTTGTGGAAAATTACTTTTCATTTTAAATTTGCGGTTTATGTTATTAGCAAAATGTTACCAGGATCAATGATTGTTTATTCAAATATGTTGCCTAGGCGTACATGGCGTTATTCAAATAATACAGATGCTATGGAACGTACAAGAAAACGTTTAAACAGGGGTTAAGGACATCTTTATTACAAAATAATGGTTATGCTATAGCTCATCGTGATTTTGATGATTCATATTCAGCCTTATACGATGATGACGGTGTTCATTTATCTTTCATTGCAAATGATATATTTATTAATACAATTCAAGAGGCCTTGTTTCAATTTCTGAGATATCCAAATTGTAATGTTTATCCAATGGAGCACATGAGTATCGATTTTGAGTATGTATATATTGATGATGATGATGATATAAATGTTGAACATGTTGTTGAAGTTGATATTTAAAAGATGTATAATGTGAATTTATTGACAATTAAATTTGGAAATTGAAATGAATAGTTGGTATATTGAATTGTAATGAAATAGTTATGCTTATATGTCAATATTTTCGATAAATTGTTTGGCTGATTAGCATGGCAAATAACATTTGCCATGCTAATTTGGCGAAATTTATCAACTTTGCTGCTCTGGTTGGCCCAAGCAGTTTGTTTAGTTACACTGATTGGTAAACCCTTCAGTGATCCATCGTCAACTTGTTGTTATTTGTTGACAATATGTGTTGTTGAAGTAATTAAATGCCATGACATATAAGCAGCCAAATCAAATCGTTTGTTTTTATTTTACTTACCACAATTATTACTTAACAAATTACCGATATACTGGTCTTCAATACAACTATTAATTGATGGTTAAAAAATCAACAGTTGCATCATTTCAACTTAAGTCTCAATACAGTTGCAAACTTATATACAATAATGTAATTTAATAGTTTATTATTAAATTCATTTATTGTATTACGTTATACCGATTAACAAGTCTAAACTTATATAACGCCAACATTTAAATATACTATGTATAGACATCTGTTTATATAATACCTAATTCGCCGCCAAACTGCAGCATGGGCTTTTTGTACTTCTCAAGTCGAACAGACCTTTAAAACGAGTGTTTCCGTGTAGTATATTCAGTTGCAAAGGAGATACGAAGGATTGAGGACACAAAACCCCACCCTTCCCATCCCGTTTAAACATGATTTCTGCTGTCTTTATTTTATTTTGCAGTTTGGTGAAAGGACTAAAGGATATATAGAATTGTGAAAGTCAACATTACTCGTCATGGCGACAACTAGTTGATGTGGAATATGGCGAAATTTATCAACTTTGCTGCTCTGGTTGGCCCAAACAGTTTGTTTAGTTACACTGATTGGCATACCCTTCAGTGATCCATCGTCAACTTGTTGTTATTTGTTGACAATATGTGTTGTTGAAGTAATTAAATGCCATGACAGATAAGCAGCCAAATCAAATGGTTTTGTTTTTATTTTACTTACCACAATTATTACTTAACAAATTACCGATATACTGGTCTTCAATACAACTATTAATTGATGGTTAAAAACTCAACAGTTGCATCATTTCAACTTAAGTCTCAATACAGTTGCAAACTTATATACAATAAATTGTATATATTGATATCTAGGAAAATAACATGTTGCTTTGAATATTAGATTTTTAAGAATTTTGTGCTGTAGATTTATAGAAGTGAAACGTATCATGCACATCATTTATCGATGTTCACTAATTTGCTAGCATAAATTAATTAACAAGATTATAAATCGTGGTAGCAGGAAAATAAACAAGCGTCATAACTGTCAGATTTAAACCGAATTGATGCAAAGAAATCGCACTGACTACCTCTGTGACGCTAAGACAAAAAATAAGCAAGCTAGAACAAAACAAATTGATTAAAGGACAAGGTTTGTGTCCAGTCCTTACATATTATAACATCAAATATCACAATTAACCCATTCTGACAAGTTGTACATGTCGGTTTTCATGTTACGTCAGTGTGCCCGCAAATGTTTTATCATCTGATTTACAAATCATTAAATATTTTAACCTATGAGAAACTGTTTTCGCTATTTGTGTTATAGTTATGGTGTCTAACGCCATTGTCAACAATATTACATCTCTATCGTGACGGTCAGATTTAAACAGTAAACATAAAAGACCACGGACCTGCTGCAAGTCATTGAAAAACTGTATCATAATGTTGTATTGCATACACCTCCCCATGATCAGGATTCTAACTTACAACGACAGTGGTGATAAGCACTGATTGCATTGGTATCCAACTGCCACACCATCATTACCACGACGAATGCAAAATGTCAAAAGCATATAATATAATATAACACTGTCCTTGGACATATATTAGCGTCAACAGATACTGATATATTGTACAATGCACTTTTGTTTTAAATAGTCATATTATATGTTTAACAGGTTAAAATAAAGTGGGACAATTGTGATCAGTACATGCATCTGTATAATACACAATGATTGGAGAAAGCTTCATGTTGGGGTTGATATTCCTACCGAGAAACCCAGACTTACAAGAACAACATTTCCAAACACGTTTGAAGTTGAAAGAAAATTGTTAAAAATGAGGCAACTTGTTTTTCTATTGTATGACTGAAAGTGAAAATTGTAAAAGTAGTTGCAATAATTTCTTTCTTAATGCCTCCGTATGTCAAAAAACAAAATGTACATTAATTCTTGAATTAACATTAACATCCGTCTCATATTAATATTGAATATTTATGTGACGGTCTTAAGTAGTTTGATCATTATTTGCCTTTTAAGGCAAATTAATTAGTTTAATATGCATGCATTGATTTGCTATGTTTGTCCATAATCTTAGAATAAATTACTTGTCCTCATATCTAAAACCCCCATTACTATCACTCGCTACTTGTCTCAAACTTTTCGGTGTGAATTCCACAAAATTTAACTTATGTTTCATTCAAATGCTATCATGATACAGGTACCTGATGAGACTTAACAGATAAAATTAATTCCCTGTGCATTTCCATATCAAGGTTATATGAATACAAATTTCCCAGTGTCATCGAGAGCATATATTTTTAAATACAAAAACAAATATATGTCTACTATATTTGTTGTGCCAAAAATGCCTACCCTAGTTCATTTCATTCCAATTTTTAGACCAGGACCGTTGAAGTGAGCATTTTTTCCTGTACAGTCTATGTAAAAAGTAAATCAAATGATTTGTCCTACCTACTTACCATATTTTTATTACATTGTATCCCTAAACAGGCAATTTTTTTTGCGCTATAAGTTGTGTGATATCCATGACGTGTATATAAATATTCGTCCCAGGTGAAATGAATAATAAATGTTTGCTGCATACACACAGACAATACAAAAATGAAAATCTAAAATACAAGATAATGGATTTAATTTATTATTATTTAAATAAAATGATAGTACTATTGACATTGGGAGGATATTAGCTGTACTATCAATCTCAGTATTTGATAAACACAGGTCTTAAATGTTACACTAAGAAGTACATTGGAATCATAGAAATATCCCGCTAATACGAAAAAAGTACTTCTTCATTCCGTAAGGTGAAAAGTGCACCAAATATTTATCAAAATCACCAGGAAAGCTTATGTCCTTAAATTTCACAAAATTGTCACCAAATAGTTTATGTAATGTCCTGTTGATAGAGTTCTTATTTTTTGTTATAAGTTTGAAATGTCAATCCTGGTGCTTTGGTTAAACTAACCCTTTGGCATATTTCTGCAACAAAAACGACTTTAGCACCGCCTTTGAATATTTCACAGACAAAACTGTCAATAATCCCACATATAGTTTTGCAATAACTGTTCTTGCTAATATCATGGGCACCTATATGAATAAATACAACATCTGGTGCATACAACCTTAGTTTTACTAATAAATTGACGGACACATTTTCCACCTTCTTCCCGCCTAAGCCAATAAATGGCACTCGCCTGGAATTTTCATATGTCCTGTACAAAAATATATTCAGTCTGGCAACGAAACTAGTACCAAATACTGCAAACTTTACCATTTCTTAACTTTGAGTGTTTGAAAGAGTGTTTTGAAGCTAAACTTATGAAAAAGTTTGCATAAACAACGTTAATGAGAAATTTTTGAATAAATCAATATTTTAATGTATGTCAACTTCAAAGAAAAGCCGAAGTTGTACACGTATACTATTAAACAGCAATTCTCACAATCCAATTATCTCCTTTATATTTTGTTCTAAATAAATTATTAAAAGGCCGAAGAAAAAATTAGGAATGTTTAAATTGCAATTAATTACTGCCATTGGGGTCTCAAAGTGGTAAATTTATTATTTTAAATTTATATTTCTGTTTTAATAATTTAAAATTCTCTTTTCCGGACACAATGTCTCAATACAATTAACATGTATGTGGGACAATAAAAGTGACTTTTTTAAATTATTGTTAACAAAGGTACTCGTGGCACGGAATTACCATCCCCTTTCTGAGTACTTTCAATAAAATATATTTATTATTTCATCTCTTTTACCTGATTTTATTGTGGATAATAATAGTATATATAGGGTCGACACATGTAACTTGCTGTTAACATAACATAAGATTGCATAAATATGGATATGCTGAAGATAAATTAGGGAAAAGGGGATGAAATTTTATTGAAAATAAATATGTAAACATAAAGTTGATTAATTCATAAATTAAAATGGTTTTTAATACAATTTATTAAGAAATACCAATGATAATATCGTTATTTAGGTAAATACTTATTAGACATATTTCTTAAATCTATTTTTGTCTTGTTAATTGATAACTTGCCGATGTTAGGCTAAATAAATGAAATGTGATTTAATATATTAATTAATTTTCACTGAAAAACATACTTGCCTTCAATAAATTTTATTTTCTTATCTAATTCTTATCTTATTATATAACAATGTCGTCAGGTTGTTATTTTCATTGAATGGCTTCTCAAAATAGATGGCTTCACAGTAGGTGATCTTCCTGTATAATCAGTAATTGGTTACATCCTGTATATTACAACTGACAGATATAATGCATGACAAACAATTTTAATCAGCTATCATCATCATAAAATACATTTGTTTAATCTTTATTTGAAATTAAATTAAAAAATCATTATAAGAGTGAAGTCAATTCAAGCTTTTAAATTGTATTTACGTTCCAACTTTGAAATATAAATTAATATGTTTTAATATTTAAAAAGGAGTAATTATGCATTGAAGTTGTATTTCATCAATGATCTGATTTAATAGTTAATAATTATAATAACCTTGTTTTTCTACACGATTCCATGTTTATATCCATGCCATGATGGTCTCAGATAGTCGACTTTGTTGTTCATAATAATTTATGGAAGTAGTTTGTTTCCAAAAAAAATTAAAATACATGAAATGTAATAATTTCAGTCTTTTCATTAATATATATATTTGAGACATTAATCCTTATTACGATATAGTGACATTTGTAGGTACATGTCACATGATGAGTGATATATACATTACTTATTTATTAATAATAATCATTTATGATAAAGATATCGAGTCATCAATTATTTAAAAAAAACAGCAATGAACAAGGACTTTCTATCAGGTATGAATACGCATCTCCATACCATAATCTGTCAAATCAACTTGACAGTCTGAAAGATACGAACAGTCGGCTTATCGATTATGTAAAATCAATAATTAAGAAAGTTGGAACCGCGAATACTGGAAAAGAGTTTTCGGAAATTACCGAAAATAACAAATCAAGGAAAATAAAAGAATTTAAATCGAAGGCTGAAACTGCGCTTTGGTTTGTATAGTCCTATGACCTTGTACCCCAGTACTTAAAATTAGAAAGTACTGATGAGCAGACTGTTAACGTCGATTTCAATCCGTCGTCCAGCAAATCCTCATACCAAGATTTGCCTAAAGAAGCAAGGAAAAACATTAAAGATTTGTTATTTATTTTAGAAATATTTAATGTTAGCGAGAGCGCTGATAGGGAACTGGCAGTATTTTGTGATGGGCTACCACGAACATATGTGGTTTCTCAATGCCGGGGGGATATTAACAGTTTATATCATTTTGAAAAAATTCCGGGAAATATCCCTGGCGCATATGTTAATGTAGAAAGCGAAATTATCCGGTACATCAAGTATCTTGTAATCCTGAAACAGACAAATTACAATTACAATTTTGGGGGACGGGTCAAAAGGTAGTAGAATTTCAAACTTTGCTGTGTTGTCCTTTTCTGTATTTAACGATGATTTGACATTATCATCAACAGATCAAAATGTGTTTTGCATTGTCAACTGCAAAGAAGATTATGATCATTTAAAAGTTCCTTGCAAACCCATTTTTCAGAAAATAAACACATTATGCGAAAAAACAAGCATTGAAATTGAGGGGAAACATTTATATTTAGACATTTTGATGGGTGGTGATATGAAAAGCTTTAGGAAAATCTTCCTTCAAAATTATGTTTGTTGATCCATCATGATACTCATGATCTTATTGTCAAAATTTGGAGTTCATTTTTGAATTTATATCGTTTCGTGACGTTAGAAATACACGAGTTCTCTAACATTGAAGATATTTTTGAAAACTGTAAAGGGTGGGTAAATTACTTTCTTGCTTTAGGATCATTGGGGAGATACGGTTTTGATAGCGTTACTCCTGATATACATTGTCTTGTATACCATGTTCCGTTTTTTACTAAAAAGTATGGAACACTTTTACGTTTCAGTAGGCAGGGCGTAGAAAGGATCAATGATGATATAAAAACAAACTCATCATTCAAAAACAAACAAATGGGACGCAACGGTCGAGCCTTACAAGTTCGACAACGGATAGAACATTTGGCATCAGAGAACTGCGAGCGTGATAAGCGAATCTATTCCAAAAGTACGAACGAGTATTAGAGTGATATAATTTTGAAGCAAAGATGTTGCGTAGAGGGCGATGTATGATCAGGACTACTTTTAGGTTGCTCCTATTTATTACTAGCCTTGGGTGTTTGAGATACAAAACTGTCAAGTTTGGATTATTTGTCTTTGCTTACCTTGTCGGCCATTTTGAGTTTTATTCGACTCAACAAATATGTATATATTTTTGTGAAAAAAGTCACAGTACATCCACAGATTAAATAATTTACTCATTCACAACTGAATAAAGATTGCATAGAACTATCATAATGTTACATGAAATGCCTATAGTTGTCTAATACATTATTTTGTTTTTGAGGCCGAGTTGCTTAATGAGTTAGGTCGTAGGATCTAACAACTCATACAGGCCTACCACCAATACAGCGTGGGTTCGCGCCCGGCTTTTTAAATAACAAAAAAGGGTGAACTCGACTCGCAGCCGCAAGTGATAAAGTTGATTGCCTATGGTCGGTGGTTCTCTCCGGGTACTCCGGCTTCCTCCACCACTAAAACTGAAATATTGTTGAAAGTGGCGTTAAAACTCCAAAAATCAAAATCAAATCAGTGTTGTTTTTTTTTTTTTGCTATATACTGTCACTGACCAAAATATAGTTTTTCTGATACATAAACGACTGTCAGAAATAATAAGAGTATAAGCGTGGAATTCACTGAGCACACCATCAAAAAACGATTAGAAGGACGCTTGTTTCTGCTATTTTCCAAAAATGAAATGTTTTTTGGATTTTTTAAAATTGCATGATAAACACAATATACGTGCATGGTCAGTAAAATATGCAACTTATTTGTACATGTACTGGATTCGAAACAGGCCAGAAAAGCTCGCTGTTCTTCCTGTTTCTAAAGCTCGTACAAATAGTTTAGATTTGCCGACAATGTACACGCCGGGTATTCGGGCTCATGGAATTGTAGAGGGTGCCGATACAAAATCAACAAACAGGGTAGGTATATCGTAAGCGTTCTTTTTTATCTCTTTTGCCATGAAATATTTTCGTTCAGTAACTGTGCACACAATAAAGTCAGGGGTTAAACAATCCGCTGGTCCGAGATCCGGGACCGGCGATTTGTGGGTTCGGACCTAACATTGTTTAATCCTGTAAAGACCGACGAACCAGTTGAAACTGTGCAATTACGGATTTGAAGTAAATAAGAAGTTAAAAGTCCGAGTGACAGAAGTTACTGCATAATTTTAATCCAACATTCACTGTCCCTTTTAATGCGCTCCCAATGGGAGTGTTAATGGTAGAAGTATGAACATACTAATACACTTCAACATGTTCAACAACATGGCTGCCAACCGGTAATAAATTAAAAGGCAAATCACGTGACCTAAACTATCTCCAATATAAACAATACCCGAGTAGCAAATAAAGTGATCGATGCAACGAGAAAAAAGAATAAATACGAACAGTACACCTCTAGTCGATTTTTTTCAAATAAAAATGAAACAATGAAATTGAAAATTCCGAACTCAAAGCAAATAACACCGAATCTTTAATCATTTACCATTGCGCATGCTCATTCACTGTGATCTTCTGCTGCAAGAAATCCAGTTTTCAGTTGTAGAGTTTTAAGTAATGTTTTTTTAAACTTGGTATTTTGTATATCTGGAACATGTACTGGTGAAATTATAATGTAGATACAAAAACAGAGATAAAATTATGCAGCTCATTTAATTTGGGTAAAGTGAAAACACACCTGTATTAAAAGCAGTGTCACTAGTAGTGAAAAGATGAATGTTATAGTTAGAGAGACAAAATCAACTTTACACATTTTCCATGTAACACATTTTACTGTACACCTACAAACAAACGTATACATATAATAGGTAGATGCTATTAATAATATGCCAGCTATGTCTTGATTTTTTTTTATTAGAAAATAATAACATGTATTTGTATTGAAATAAATTAAATTTCTCGTAAATACTTGAATAGGAATACACGGATAAATCTTCACAATAAGGTACACCTGTACTTTCAGAAACTCAAACTGTTTTTTTGTTTTAAAGGAGAAACAAATCAACTAATCTACTAACAACATACAACATGTGTGATCTGCATATGAGTGGAATGTCTTCTATAACTTTAAATTGATTGTAATGAAGCTTTAATTAATTCAAGTATACCACCTTGAAATGGCGACAGAGCAAAAGGATTTGTACATGCTTATATTGAATGACAAATTTGATATATTAAAGAAATAATATGAATATATTGTTGCAATTACAAGTAGCTGAAATAGTGCGAAGGTCAAGTAGAAATGGTCACTATGTTCCACATATTGTAAATGATGCGAAAGACCCAGTAATATTTTATGAGTGGAAGTCTTACTTACACGAATTATTTAAGCCATTGTAAGATATTACTGACTACCATCGCCTTTTCATTGATTCTGAGCATCCAGGTGTAGTAAAGTGTACAGAAAGTGTATCATATGAGCAATTCACATTTAATTTTCTTAAATTCAAAACTAGACTTCCACAACCACAAACTCATCCAAATGTTTCAATTATAAAATGTTTTGATCCAGCAAAACAGTGGTAGTTGTATGACCATATTCGACAACGCTGTTATTCAGACGAAGCTAAGGAACTGACATGCCCTAAACCACCTGTTCCAAAGAAGGAAATGTACCTTACAAATCAAGAAAAAGAAAATGAGTACAGAACTAAAAGAGGAAGAAAAAAAGACCTTTCTGAATTAAATATAGACAACAATATGTGTTGATCATGTTTAATATTTAGACATTACAATAATTATCAATATATATATGCATGTTGATTGGTTTAGGTTTATGGTGTTTAAAACCACATTCAACAATATTTCAATATATCGTGGCGGTCAGTGTTATTGGTGGAGAAGACCCCTGTACCCGGAGAAGCATGTCAAAAAATAAAATATTTTCTTTTCAAATTATAAATAACTTGACCTTGAAGTAAAGGGTCAAGGTTACATATAATAGCATATGGTAAATTAATTTGGTATTGGTGTATGGTGTTAAACGCCACTTTCAACAATATTTCAATATATCGTGGCGGGCAGTTTTATTGGTGGGGAAGACCGGCGTACCAGGAAAAGCATGTCAAGAAATATAATATTTTCATTTTAGATTATAAATAACTTAACCTTGAGGAAAAAGGTCAATGTCACATATAGTAGCATATGGTAAATAAACTTGGTTTAATATAACCACATGCCAAAAATTTAAAGTCTATGAGTAAGATACAATATGTTCATATTACAGTCAGTAATTTGACCTTGGGTTCAAAGGTCAAGGTGACATGTACAAAATAACCATGAACAGTGAATTCAGATAGGTTGATGAATAAAATTGCTAAATATCAGTAACCTAAGTAAAACAATAAGAAAGTTGTAGATCTGAGAGTGTGGTATGCTACATTGTTGAAGACCAAGAAAAAGAATGAAAAAGCAATTGAAAACGAAAGCAATGTTTATAGTCAGGCTAATATAGAAAATGGCCATATCTCGAAAAGTACTTTATATATTGCCATGAAAGCTTCACACAAGCGTTATTGATATAGTACAACACTACAAATGTCAAACACTCACAATCTGATTTTTCCTCATCTGAGCCCCTTTTCTGAGCCATGGCCACAATTATAGGCATACATGAATAAGTATTACAATGCAATCCGACACCTGAGTTTTCCGACATCCTGTCACATCGGACAAAAAATTACGGTCCCAAAGTATTTCTGTTAACTAAAATAAAACCAGAGTATTCCAACATCCTGTACAATCCGACACATTTCCCTGGTCCCTTGGTGTGTAGGATTAGACAGGTACTGTACATTGAAAGAGTTAATTGTGTATTATGCTTACATCAACAAAATGTAATCTAAAAGTAGATACTTCTGTCGAAACTATCCAAGATGGCCGACGACTACCCAATGTGCATAAACGTTGATAAATTGAAACACAGTTATTTTAACAACACAATAGTTTCTTTGCAGCATTTGTTATACTCCATTAAAGAAATATATTGCAATAAGAAATATGTTAATGAAATTTTACATAAAATGATGAAGCTTCACGTCGCCTCCTTCAAAAAGTTCACTATTATTTTTGTTTTCATGAAAATATGTCCTCTACTGGTCTGCTAAATTGGTTTACATGTGTCCCTGCATCAGATGTATATTTATAATATTTATTACACTGAACAATTGCAATTGCATTTAACTGGATAAAAGGCAAATATATTTCAATTTAAAAAAAAAACAAAACAAAAGCAACAACAAAGAATGGAAAAGTCGAAAGCTTATCCCACCATATTCATATGAAATAAAAATGTGTATATCAAATGTAGTGTGCACAGCACGTCTGTGGAATAATCTTCATCAAGTACCCGCAAAGTTAAAATACTTAAAAGTCAAATAATCTAAATGTATTTGGAAAAAAATCAGTTTAATTAACTTTTAAATCTGGTGCATTCCTACACTGAAACGGTATTTTCTTGGTATATCATCATGACAAATAATAAAATCATGATAATTGTGATTTATATACCCAACTGATTTAGCATTCTGTCCAATAAAGCTGAATATACATTATGTATCCAATATGAAAAAAGACTTAATTAAAAATAGTCCTACATTTGTACCTTATACAAAATACAACTGTATTTTTTAATAGTTTGTGGACGCCTCATGTATCTGGTGCATTCGTACACTTAACAAATATTTTCTCCGAAGATCATCACAAGAAATAGAAAGCTCATGATAATTACCAAACTAATACAGTTTATAATTTTATGATATAGCTGAAAAAAATTTCATTTAACGTTGAACATCAATCGGTCAATTAACGCAAATATATTTTACCATTTACCATTTTCCATACGATATAACGACGAAAATGCATTTAGTATAGGTAATAAATGTCCAATGTCTATTAATACAATAATCTATTTCTTTCCCCCTTTTGTGTAAATGGAAAAATCTAAATTGTTACATTACTAACTTTTATTATTATGAAAGGATATAGATGTAAATGAGTGTCTATCTAACATTTCATTTGGATACAAAGTAAAGTACAGAAGCAGCACTTCTATTATTGTTCTACATTTCACAGTCACAGTAGCGTCTTCAATAATAGGTATATATCATATCCTAAAATAAGTGTGAAACGACCCATAGCATGCAGTGTATTTTTTTAATATGAAGGTCGACACCTTGTTGAATCTGTTAAAATAAAGTTTACTAATTTCAAGGGTAATCGTGAAAATGATGTTTAAGCTGATATGATACACGACGGAAGTCAATAGCGTTACTCAAGAAAGTCTTTTTTTTTTAAACCCAGATCGGGTGATATGAAGATAATTACAATGGTACATTGTTGTGGGGCGTCTCTCACAATTGAGCTATTCATTGTGTGAAACGCATTTAAGTCATTTTTCGATTCACAAATAAGATCAAACTTAAAAGAAAGATAATTAGAATAGGTTCACAATGCCTATATTCTAGGTTCCCAATATGTTGCGTTCTGTAGACCTCCTCTCTCTCTCTCTCTCTCTCTCTCTCT
>MJUT01035206.1:736885-782931 GCA_002080005.1 Gigantidas platifrons
TATATATATAATCAATTATCCAAAATTGGTAGAATTATCAACAGCAACAATGATTATATGAAAATGCCATTAACAATTCTGTCTATGTGTGAAACCTTTTTTCACTATTGTGCTACATTTACGCATCCAAAACTCGTAAACACGTCAAAATATATTACAGTACAGTACAGTTCCTGTGGTTAATCCTAAATTATTTTTACCTTGAGAGCACACCTTTGCTATTACACACTGTCCTATGTACTTGACTGATCTACTTTTATCATGAGATATATTTATATCATATATAACATAACATGCAAAACTTGACGAAACAGAGCATACATTGTATTTTTTTTTTAAACTTATATTATAATCGTTCAACCGGAAAATATTATAATCATGCACTTTTAAAAATTGAGTGATTGATGCTAATTTCATGTTAAAATATGTTAAGTTGTACATTAAATATCCATATTTGAGGATCAAATTGTAATAAAAAAAAAAAAAAATACCTCCATAATTGATATATTCCGACAATACTTATTTTAAATACAAGAGCAGTCTTGAATATACTGATGGGTTAATCAGAGGCCGAATACTTCTATAGGAAAAAAATGCATTGTCATAATGTAATAAGAGTTTGAAGATAACAAAGGGATGTAATCAGAATCCGTATATCGAGGAAGAACAGACAACAAAATGGCCAAAAGAAAAAATACAAGAGGTCAAACAACGATCTGCAAAACATACATAAAACAAAAGATCGAGTAACACGAACCCTACTAAAAACAGGGGGTCAACTCAGGTGCTTCGAAAGGGTAGGCAGTTCCTTCTCTACTAGTATGCATAGGCATATATATTTAAGACGATAGAATAGTGCGTCTAAGGATGAGTGTTCCTTTATAACAATAGATAAAATAAAATAAAAACATAAAAAATAACACACAATCAGAAAAGAGTAAAACAAAGGGTTTCGCTTGTGGAGCAGAACATTCTACTATTCCGAATCTTTTGAGGTCACCCTCGGCTTTAAGTGAGATTCGTGTTGCCAGATATTTTCGTTTCCTGTGTAATGTTTTCCAGATTGTCGTTTGTCCTGTTTTCCTTATGTTATTCGATGTGTATGGTTTCATTTACCAGACGAAGGGATATCAACAAGAAAGAAAACGTCGTGTGAAGTAATCTACAAATACCGTCGTCATTTAGTATTCACATTTCGATTCTTTGGATTGGGAACACGTTTTGACAACTAACTAGTCCCTAGCCATACAAATACATAAATTACATCAATCAAATGACAGCAAAGGTACAGATTATATCAATTATAATAAATACACTAAGCCAAATTATGTAAAAATATGTCAGAAAGAATAGATATTAAATATGGTTTTATATTTAACAGAAGAACATACAATACAAAACAGAGGGGGGAGGGGGGGGGGGGGNTAGTAATAAATTGTGTTGAGATAGTATTACTGTTGAGGAAAATTAATAATTAAATATACAAGTTTGTCGAATAAATTAATGTACTGAGTTGAACAATAAAGTATTCAATTCTTCACTAATTTCGTTACATCTAATGAGTATATATTATATAGAGAAGTGAGCAATGTTATTAATACAGTTGAACAGAGAAGCTATATGATGTTGAAACCAAAGACTTCATAAAAAGTTACTTGTAATTATAGATATAAAATAACCATTGATCAGTGAAACACAATTTAGCTTTTATGAAACTTTAAATGTCCTCTGAAAATGTCATTGTCTCTACAACCTTATCATTCCAGGCTTCTTGCATGAAACTGATAAATACCATTGTCTCTACAACCCTATCATTCCAGGCTTCTTGTCTGAAACTGCTGAATGTCATGGTCTCTACAACCCTATCATTCCAGGCTTCCTGTCTGAAACTGCTAAATGTTACTGTCTCTACAACCCTATCATTTCAGGTTTCTTCTCTGCAACTGTCAAATGTATTGGTCTGTACAACCCTATAATTCCAGGCTTCTTGTCTGAAACTTTTAAATGTCATTGTCTCTACAACACTATCAATTCAGGCTTCTTGTCTGAAACTGTTAAATGTCATTGCCTCTGCAACCTTATCATTTCAGACTTGTTGTCTGAAACTGTTAAAAGTCATTCTCTCTACAACCCTGTCATTCCAGGTTTTTTGTATGAAAATGTAAAATGTCATTGTCTCTACAGCCCTATCATGCCAGGATTCTTGTCTGAAACTGTTAAATGTCATTGTCTCTACAACCTTATCATTCCAGACTTCTTGTCGTAAACTGCTAAATGTCAGTGTCTCTACAACCCTATCTTTCCAGGCTTCTTGTCTGAAATTGTTAGAAGTAATGGTCGCTACAATCCTATCATCGCAGGCTTCTTGCCTGAAACTGTTAAATATCATTGTCTCTACAACTCTATCATTCCAAGCTTCTTATCTGAAACTGTTAAATGTTATTGTCTCTACAAACCTATCATTCCAGGGTTCTTGTCTGAAACTGGAATATTTCATTGTCTCTACAACCATGTGATTCCAGGCTTCCTGGCTGAAACTGTTAAATGTCATTGTCTCTATAACAATATCAGTATAGGCTTCTTGTCTCAAACGGCTAACTGTTATTGTCTCTACACCCCTATCAATGTAGGCTTCTTGTCTGAAACTGTTAAAAGTCATTGTCTCTAAAACCCTTTCATTCTAAGCTTCCTGTCTAAAACTGTTAAATGTCATTGTCTCTACAACCCTATAATTCCAGACTTCTTGTCTGAAACAGTTAAATGTCATTGTCTCTATAACTCTATCATTCCAGGATTCCTGCCTGAAACTGCTAAATGTCATTGTCTCTACACCCCTATCATACCAGGCTTTCTGTTTGAAACTGCTAGATTTCCAGTAGGAAAAACATTAAACATACGTCTTCTTTATATGATAATCTGAAAGTATGGTTGGTTTGGTTTATATTGGTTAAGGCCACTTTCAACAATATTTCATTTATATTGTGGAGGTCTGTTTTATTTGTGAAGGAAACCAGAATACCCGGAGAAAACCACCGGACTGTCTCAAGTCACCGGCAAATTTGATCACAAAATGTTGTATCAAGCACACTCCACATGAGTGGGATTCGAACTGACAACGTTAGTGGTGATAGGCATTGTGATTGCATAGGTAGATATAAATCCAACCACCATAGGACCACGATGGTCCCTTTAATTGTTTGAGATGAAATAATTGCATCATGTTTAGTTCAGTGGTGTCCTGTTTTGTATTCTGGAGGTGAGGTTTTTCATCCAAATTTACAAAAATGAGGCGTAATTCTTGCATAGGTGCTTTTAGTATTCCATTCGTCATTTCATGAGCTAATCATACGCCCTGTTACACCACAAAGTGACCACGAAGGCAATTTTACACTTTTCTTATGCTATGTAATATGAAAGGGTCCGAAAGGGACTATAAATCACGAACAATTCTAAAAATATTCATACAATATATATGCCATAATTCTTTAGTTTATGCATCAGACGTTAAAATCAGTATTAGGTAGCGCCGAATTGATTTCCAAATTGGATTTAATTTTTGAATGCATGCTTAGTGTTCTTCCTACTGGAAATTTCGTAATTTCGCAGAGGAACCTTGATATTATAATGTTGTTTTTTTGTTTGTTTGTTTGATGGTGTTTAGCGCCACTTTCAACAATATTTCAGCTCGTGGCGTCAGTTTTATTAGGGGAGGAAACCGGAGGACCCGGAGAAACTGACCGACCTGTCGCAAGTCACCGACAAACTTTATCACATAATGTTGTATCAAGTACACCTCGCCTGAACGGGATTCGAACTCACAACGTTAGTGGTGATAGGCACTGATTCCATAGATTGTTATTGCATTACATTACATAAATACATTACACAATATACATTATTCTAAGCATCACGATAAACGTTAACATTTAGCACCACTTGGAAGAGTTTTGTACTTTTCGCACCAGGTCTTAATATATACAAATACTACATCTAAAGCCATCCCATCAGAAGTGTCGGCATTATTGGACAATTGAGAATGTTCTACATAGCCACCTTCCTCTTTGAAAAAGTTTCGTAATCTTTCTAAATTATTCTTAGATTTGTCTACAATGTTTTTTGATCCATCCCACACTCTATATTCAATAGTCCATACATCCACACCAATTTTTCCTGATTTTAGTTCAGTTTTCATACTATTTAAAACAAATAATTCTGCACCTTCTACGTCTAATGAAAAGAAATCTATATGAAGCTGCTGAATTTCATCTAATACTGTGTCAACCTTAAAACACGGTACTGTGACTTTGAGAGCAGGGTTTAATTGTTTCAAGTGGTCTTTATCGACAATGTCTTCCGCACTTCCTAAAGTACCCCCTTTTATAAACGTGGTACTAGACTCGGTCGATATACAGGCACAAAGACGCCAAACTCTACGGTTCCGTTTATCTACGAGGACACAGAGATCTGGATTGGCCTCAATGAGTAATCCTGTCCAATTGTGGTGTCTCTCTAACCACAACGTATTGGATAAGCTCATACCGTCAAATGCCCCCATTTCAATAAAGAACCCATTTTGCTTTGGAAACAAATCATAGACAGTTTGATCTTGCTTTGCTTGAGAATACTTAACATTTGTATTATTTATATATTTATATGGGTTTGGGTGTTTTAGGTACATTGGCAAGTCCAAAGTAGGTTTAACATTCCCGTTCGTAAACACGTAGACACGTTGTGAACCCTGACCTCTATACAATTGTTTCCAATTTGTAGCAAGATATGGATATCGTACCTTCCCATACCACCCACCTGCATTAAATCTGATATAATCATTGTTATAATCGTACATCACACCAATTGTCAAGGACCCCCCTTGTTTTGTAACACACCATGCTCGGGCAATAGTAATAATGTCTCCTCAAGGGTAAAAGGCGTCACCATACCTGCCCAAACCAGAATGTTCTACATAACTAAATGTCACTATTGCATCAAACGTTCCTAATGTATCGCTCAAATAACTTTTTCGGAATTGTAAGGGTGTCATTGTTTTAATCTTTGGGTGCTTTGATATAATTTCTCCATACTCTAGTGTAACGATTTCCTTACCACCAGATTCCAAAACACAAGCCTCAACCCAAGGGTTTTCAGAACCTATCACTAAAACGCGTCCATTTTTAACACCCGGTGCATGCTGTAATCCATCCCTTAAAGCATTCGTTTCGGAAATTCCATAATTACCTCCTAATTTTCCCTGCTTTGCTAAGGTTATCCACTGTTCAATCATTTCTTTTGACCAAACTGGTGACAGAGCCTTTTTCTCTAAATATGGTTGATCAAAGTACCATTCGTAAACCTTTAATCGGCGTTCATTGTAAAATCGCTCATCAAATGTTTCGGTATGACCTTTGGAGCGTGTGGAAGTTCATGAGCCCTGTCGATCAACCCGTTTTTAAAAAGTGCCCGGCAGTTCACTTGTGCTGTCACATGATTAAAGTATGGTCCTGGCGAGCCATCACGTGATGTATTACACAGTTCTCCACAATCACGACGAATGACTTCTAGTGGTTCAGTTGGTCGTATTGGCGTTGGTAATTAAATATTTGATTCTTCAAAATAGTTGACTTTTTTCTGATTTTCTTTAGGTAATATGACGTTTTTGACATTGTTTTGATATGATTCTGGTATTTTTTGCAGCACAGCATTATTTTCATGAGTGTAAGTTTCTGTATGCGTTTGGAAACATGGAGGTCCCCTTACCATTAGAAGAAAAACCACACAAACTCCTAATATTATGAAGATTTGATTGTATCGAGGCATATCTCAAGAAACGTCAACTGCTGTAAATAGAAAGAAAAAAAAGCAAAGATCAAACTAGTCATACCTTAAAGCAAGACAAACAAGAACAAAAACAACGTTTAAACCCTACATACATGTAAATTGTATCTGATATTTATATTATTTCTATTGTTGACATCCTGAAATGTTTAAGTAGGCATATATATGGTGTTATGCTTAGCATGCCCCTCGAGGATGGTAGATAGTGGGTTCGAGTCTCGGTCGGGCATCACCAAATACTGTACAATTGGTATACATTGTTTATTCCCTATGCATGCAGCTTTAAGGAGTAAGATCAAAGCCGTTTTGCTAGGAATAAGGATAATGCGTCATAGCGGAGCGACATGTCTACCCACAGTCTGTTGTTTCAATGAGATAGGAATATAAAAATAAAAATAATCGTGTTGGTCTAGTAAAAAAGGAATATTGTCAACTCACCAAATGTAACAAGTTATCCACATGACATAGCTGTGAAATCCCTCTCTTTGCGGAAAACAAGAATCACCTGCTAACTCACTCATTATTTACTGAAACAATGTCCAAAATAGGAGATTCGAATATTTTTCACGCGTCTGTAAAAAAGACGGAGTTTCCCCCAATCCGTGATATATTTTCTACAACTCTTATAACAGCTTAATGGAAAAACATATTTTCTGGCAGATAAGTCCATCATGATATGAATCTGATATCTGGAAATTTAACGACGTGGTGGGGAGTGGTTTGGCTATGGTGTTTAACGCCACTTTCAACAATTTTTCAGTTATATCGTGACAGTCAGTTTTATCAATGGGGGAAATCGGAGTACCCGTAGAAAACCAAGTCACCAACAAAATTTATCACATAGTGTTGTATCGAGAACACCTCGCCATGAACGGGGTTCGAACTCACAAATTTAGTGTTGACAGGCACTGATTGCACAGGTAGTTCTACAGCCAACTACCATACCATAACGACCACGACAGCCCCACGCATATTCTAACATAGATAGATATTTTTTTGTTTATGCTATGAACATTTAGCATCATTCAAACAAAATGTCCAAAAACACTAAAACTAATTGATCAGCCGACAATATTTTGGAATGATCATTTAAAATTGAAATAAAGAGTCGTCCATTATCAAATATGTGATTAAGATAATCCAGATATATAACAAAAAATACAAAAAAGGAAACATGATCATGTGTAACCAAGTACATGAAATCATTAATTATGACTGCTGTTTTGTTATTTGTTTTGTTTTTTTTTGGCAAATTTCACTGTAATGTTTAGGTGTTTGAGTATTCATTGATTGATTTAGTACTTGATTGATTTGTAGGTGGTTCTTTCAGCTATATCGTGGCGTTTGAAACTTTAATAACTTCATCAAACAGTCATATAATTTCTTTTTTTTTAATTTAGCTATTTTATGTTTATACTTTGCCATGGCATTATGATTTTTTTTTTTTATTTTGTTGGTGTCCCTGAAATAATCTCTTAAAATTATATATTTGCTCAATTGAGATATGTTGAGATCAATTAGGTAAGTAAATCCTTGCATTATTCTGATTGTGTGTACAGCATGATAAATGTACCATTTGAAGTTAAATGTCTTGATTGTGTTTTAATCTGTTATCCTGAGTTGAGAACATTAAACATGTATTTATCTATGGACGTAAATATATAAATTTGTAACAATTATTCACTGCAAATAATAACCAAACGTGAGAATCAATTTCATGACGCGAAATCACAATGTTTTATAATAGCTACGGTTCCACATCATCTTTATTTCTGGTAACCTTTGTTAATACAACTTCAAAAATACACAACATCAATACAATTTTCAACAATATTTCAGTTAAACGTGATTTACTTATTGACGGTGAGAACAGGTTAACATAAACAACAACACAGAACTTCTTTCAAATTTGAGAGAATTTAAATCAATAGAAATATGTGATTCGAAACTACAGAAAACTCTAAAATAATAACTATAATACGAAACTGCAGAAAACTCTAATATAATAACTATAATACGAACCTACAGGAAAATCTAAAATAATAACTATAATACGAAACTACAGAAAACTCTAAAATAATAACTATAATACGAAACTACAGAAAACTCTAAAATAATAACTATAATACGACAGTGCATAAAGCTCCAAAATCATGAACTATAGGCCGCTTCAAATGTCATATCAGCCCCCTTCCATTGTTGAAAGAATTGGCGTAATATTTTATTGATATATTGTTCTAATGACAGCCGCTCGAGACACGGTATCATTACTCTATTTTTTTTCAACTGGTTGGGCGTGGCTTAACACGGGTTGACTGATTACAGGAAAGTCCATGTATTTAGGAGGGTCAGGTTATCTGATCAATTTCATCTATACAGCTCATTTATTCAATCGTGCGTATATGATCCAATCTGTGTATTTACATTATTTGATTAAAAGAATACTATTGTTCCTCTTTTTTTCTGTAAGAAAGAGGGGAAGGGGGATTCAATATGATCGATTCAAAGGAATTCTGTGAAAATAGGAGTACAAGAAAAATGCAGCGTCTATCTTTTTTAGATTTTAGATGTTTAATCGTGACCAATATACGAAAGGATTCATATTGCAAACATCGGAAAAAAAGCATCAATACATTTTTAATAACCCACATCATACACCCTTGTGCGTTCTATTCCTTTTGTATGAATTGATATCGGTGACACTGCTGAACACAGTTCAATAATGTCAATAACGGGAACTGGCCTGTACATACACACAATAAAATCGAATGCTCTCATGTAAATTTAAAGGTCAACTCCGTCCGACCACTTAAATAAAATCAAGTAAAACCTCCCCCTTTTTTAGTAACTTTATGTTTACATATTCATTTTTCATAAATTCTTTATTATATTCTTTATCTGGGTTATTTCCCTTACTACAGATGAAATTGAATAAAAAGTCCATTACTTCTATAAATATTCAGAAACAATCATACGCAACTATTATCAGCACAGATGCTGCGCATGCGTTAATTGATACCATTATCACACTCGATAAAAATATAATAGATTGTATAATGAAATATTAAATAATCGTTCTCTGTAATTAAGCAATTAAAGCTGTATTGTCAATCCACATATATTTGAAAACTACAATTTCTTAGCTTTCGAACGGTATAAAATATTTCATGAACGAATATTGTTTCTTTGTCTGTTCTATTTTGATTTTAAAGCAATGAGGGAACGATCATATATATAGATCAGAGCAAAAGCATTAAACTAGCTGAAAACGCATTTATACGTTAAAAATACTTTTTTAAGCTTAACTTGTAAATTTCAAAGCGCATATATTCATATTGTATAACAAAAACAATCTGTCGAATGAAGTATTTTTCATGTTTAAAATACAATTGAAAATCTGTTCTATTTTGCAAAAAAAAATCAGGTTATGGCGTGTAAGTCAATATAGCAGAAACATTTTTAAGTCCATGCCATACGACGGGTAGTAACGAGAATTAGCCTATGTACATTCGTTTTGATAAGATAGTATTTAAAGACATGAGAAAAACAAGTGGGTGATTACATATAAATGTAATAAAGTAATATTAATTAAAATCCTTAATTTGGATTCGACAGTCATGTCAGTATTATATTATAATATTTAATCAAATACATTACTGTCTCGTTTTGTCTTGTATATTATTTCTTTTTTCGTGGCTTAAGTCAGTTATATTAATAATATTTATGATTTAAATTGCCATAGATTCACATTTTTATAAAGATTAAAAAAAAATAAAACACCGTGTAATACATTTTTGAAGTTTATATGTTTTAATCTAAATTTGCTGTATGTGTCATCAAAGTGTAATTTAGCAGCATAGTTTAGCCATAGAAGTCCACCTGGTTCCGTTATACCCTTAATATATGGCACTATGCATTACACTAATTTGTCAAAAATATTGTTTTTCAATATTATGTTAATGGCATATTCTGTTGACAATATGGCATCACAACGCACGTTACGTCCAAAGAGAGAAGTCAATTGGAGAAAGCTTCATTTTGAGGAAAATATTCCTACCGAGAAACCCAGACTTGCAAGAACAACATTTCCAGACACGTTTGAAGTTTAAAGAAAATTGTTAAAAATGAGGCACCTTGTTTTTCTGTTGTCTGTTTTTGAAAGTGAAAATTTAAAGTAGTTGCAATAATGTCGTTTTTAATGCCTCCGTATGTCAAAAATAAAAAAAATGTACATTAATTATTGAATTAATATTAACATCCGTCTCATATTAACATTGAATCTTTATGTGACGGTCTTAAGTAGTTTGAACATTATTTGCGCTTTAAGGCAAATTAATAGTTTAATATGCATGTATTGATTTGCTATGCTTGTCCATAATCTTAGATTTAATTACTTATCCACATATCTAAAACCCCCATTACTATCACTCGCTACTTGTCCCAAACTTTTCGGTGTGAAGTCCACAAAATTTAACTTGTGTTTCATTCAAATGCTATCATGATACAGGTACCTGATGAGACTTAACTGATAAAATTAAATCCCGGTACATTTCCATATCAAGGTTATATAAATAAAAATTCCCCAGTGTCATCGAGAGCATATATTTACAAATACAAAAAAAATATATGTCTGTTTAGGGTTACCCCACCCATTATATTTGTTGTGCCAAATATGCCTACCCTAGTTCATTCCATTCCAATTTTTAGACCAGGACCGTTAAAGTGAGCATTTTACTCCTTTACAGTCTATGTAAAAAGTAAATCAAATGACGTTCCCTACCTACTTACCATATTTTTATTACATTGTATCCCTAAACAGACAATTTTTTTTTGCGCTATATGTTGTGTGATATCAATGACGTGTATATAAATATTCGTCCCAGGTGAAATGAATAATAAATGTTTGCGGCATACACACAGACAATACAAAAATGAAAATCTAAAATACAAGATAATGGATTTAATTTATTAGCATTCAAATAAAATGATAGTACTATTGACATTGGGAGGATATTAGCTGTAATATTAATCTCAGTATGTGATATCCACAGATGTAAAATGTTACACTAAGAAGTACATTTGAATCTTAGAAAAATCCCCCTAATACGAAAAAAGTACTTCTTCATTCCGAAGGTGAAAAGTGCACAAAATATTTATCAAAATCACCAGGAAAGCTTATGTCCTTAAATTTCACCAAATTGTCACCAAATAGTTTATGTAATGTCCTGTTGATAGAGTTCTTATTTCTTGTTATAAGTTTGAAATGTCAATCCTGGTGCTTTGGTGAAACTAACCCTTTGGCTTATTTCTGCAAAAAACTTTAGAACCGGCTTTGAATATTTCACAGACAAGACTCTGAATAATCCCACATATAGTTTTGCAATAACTGTCCTTGCTAATATCATGGGCACCTATATGAATAAATACAACATCTGATGCATACAACCTTAGTTTTACTAATAAACTGTCGGACACATTTTCCTCCTTCTTCCCGCCTAAGCCAAAAAATTGCACTCGCCTGGAATTTTCATATCTCCTGTACAAAAAGATATTCAGTCTGGAAACGAAACTATTACCGAATACTGCAAACTTTACCATTTCAAAACTTTGAGCGTTTGAAAAAGTGTTTTGAAACAAAATTTATGAAAAAGTTTGTATAAACAACGTTAATGAGAAATTTTTGAATAAACCAATAATTTAATGTATATCAACTTCAACGAAAAGCCGAAGTTGTACACGTAAACTATTAAACACCAATTCTCACAATCCAATTATCTCCTTTATATATTGTTTTAAATAAATTATTAAAAGGCCGAAGAAAAAGTTAAGAATGTTAAAATTGTAATTAATTACTGTCATTGGGGTCTCAAAGAGGTAAATTTATTATTTTAAATTTATATTTCTGTTTTAATAATTTAAAATTCTCTTTACCGGACAAAATGTCACAATACAATTAACATGTATGTGGGACAATAAAAGTGCCTTTTTTAAATTATTGTTAACAAAGGCACTCGTGGCACGGAATTACCATCCCCTTTCTGAGTACTTATTTATTTTCAATACAAATATCTTTATTATTTCATCTCTTTTTCCTCATTTTATTGTGGATAATAATAGTATATATAGGGGCGACACATGTAGGTTGCTGTTAACATAAGATTGTATAAATATGGATATGCACAAGTTAAATTAAGGAAAATGGGATGAACTAATAAAGAAATTTTATTGAAAATAAATATGTAAACATAAAGTTGATTAATTCATGAATTAAAATGGTTTTTAATACAAT
The DNA here is from genome assembly GCA_002080005.1 of Gigantidas platifrons. Lineage (NCBI taxonomy): Eukaryota > Metazoa > Mollusca > Bivalvia > Mytilida > Modiolidae > Gigantidas > Gigantidas platifrons. The sequence goes on from MJUT01035206.1 coordinate 749,007, forward strand.
TTATTAAGAAATACCAATGACAATATTGTTATTTAGGTAAATACTTATTAGACATATTTTTTTTAAACTATTTTTGTCTTGTTAATTGATAACTGGCCGATGTTAGGCTAAATAAATGAAATGTGACTTAATGTAATAGTTAATCTTCACTAAAAAACATACTTGCCTTCTATAAATGTTAGTTTCTTATCTAATTATTATCTTATTATATAGCAATGTGGTCAGGTTGTTATTTTCATTGAATGGCTTCTCAAAATAGATGGCTTCACAGTATCTGATCTTCCTGTATAATCAGTAATTGGTTATATCCTGTATATTACAACTGACAGATATAACGCATGACAAACAATTTTAAACAGCTATCATCATCATCAAATACATTTGTTTAATCTTTATTTTAAATGAAATTAAAAAATCATTATTAGAGTGAAGTCAATTCAAGGTTTACCTTTTATTTACGTTTCAAAAAGAGTAATTATGCATTTAAGTTTTATTTCATCAATGATCTGATTTAATATTTAATAATTATAATAACCTTGTTTTTCTACACGATTCCAAGTTTAGGTCCATGCCATGATAGTCTCAGATAGATGACTTTGTTGTTCATTATAATTTATGGAAGGAGTTTGTTTCCAAAAAAAAAAATTCATGATATGTAATAATTTCAGTATTTTCATTAATATATATATTTGAGACATTAATCCTTATTACGATATAGTGACATGTGTAGGTACATTTCACATGCTGAGTAATATATGCATTACTTATTTATTAATAATCATCATGTATGATAAAGATATCGAGTCATAAATTATTTAAAAAAAAGAGTAATGAACAAGGACTTTCTATCAGGTATGAATACGCATCTCCATACCATAATCCGTCAAACCAACTTGACAGTCTTAAAGATACGAACAGTAGACTTATAGATTATGTAAAATCAATAAATAAGAAAGTTGGAACCGCGAATAGTGGAAAAGAGTTTTCGGAATTTACCGAAAATAAAAAATAAAGGAAAATAAAAGAATTTAAATCGAAGGCTGAAACTGCGCTTTGGTTTGCATAGTCCTATGACCTTGTACCCCAGTACTTAAAATTAGAAATTACTGATGAGCAGGACTGTTAATGTCGATTTCAATCCGTCCTCCAGCAAATCCTCATACCAAGATTTGCCTAAAAAAGCAAGGAAAAACATTAATGATTTGTTATTTATTTTAGAAATATTTAATGTTAGCGAGAGCGCTGATAGGGAACTGACAGTATTTTGTGATGGGCTACCACGAACATATGTGGTTTCTCAATGCCGGGAGGATATTAACAGTTTATATCATTTTTGAAAGAATTCCGGGAAATATCCCTGGCGCATATGTTAGTCTAGAAAGCGAAATTATCCGTTACATCAAGTATCATGTAAATCCTGAAACAGACAAGATAAAATTAAAATGTTGGGGGACGAGTCAAAAGGTAGTAGAATTTCAAACTTTGCTGTGTTGTCCTTTTCTGTATTTAACGATGATTTGCCATTATCATCAAAAGATCAAAATGTGTGTTGCATTGTAAACTGCAAAGAAGATTATGATAATTTAAAACTCCCTTGCAAACCCATTTTTCAGAAAATAAACACATTATACGAAAAAAACAAGCATTGAAATTGAGGAGAAACATTTTGATTTAGATATTTTGATGGGTGGTGATATGAAATGTTTGCAACTTGTGCTTGGGTTGGGTGGATCTCTATGTTATTATCCCTGTCCAAGGTGTAGGGTCCATAAAAGCCAGAGTGACGACATGACAAAGCCATTTGATTTTTACCATACTCGTGGTATGCAGAAAACATCACATAATCTGAAGGAAGATGTCATAAAGAATGACTTTTGTGTTCGTGCTCAACCTCTTGTTAGTATTGAGCCTGAACACATAAGCATTGCTGAACTTCATCTTCTTCTTCGGATATGTGATAAACTGTTAAGGAACTTAATATTAGACACAAAATCGCTCGATGACAAAAATGCCGTTCATGGTAAGAATTCAGATTTCTTTGGACAGCTTACTGAGAAAATAAGAGGATGCGGCGTTTCGTTTTATATTTGGACAAAAACGGTATTCAAGGTGAATTGGATTGGTTGTCATTGATGGGGGTCTGACCATGAAAAGCTTTAGGAAAATCTTCATTCACAATTGTGTTAGTTTATCCATCTTCATACTTATGATCTTACTGTCAAAATGTGGAGTTCATTTTTGAATTTATATTGTTTCGTGACGTTAGAAATACACGAGTTCTCTAACATTGAAGATATTTTTTGAAAACTGTAAAGGGTGGGTAAATTACTTTCTTGCTTTAGGATCATTGGGGAGATTCGGTTTTGACAGTGTTACTCCTGATATGGATTGTCTTGTATACCATGTTCCGTTTTTCACTAAAAAGTATGGAATGCTTTTACGTTTCAGTGGACAGGGCGTAGAAAGGATCAATGATGATATACAAACAAATTCATCATTCAAAAACAAACAAATGGGCCGCAACGGTCGATGCCTTACAAGTTCGAAAACGGATAGAACATTTGGCATCACAGAACTGCGAGCGTGATAAGCGAATCTACTCCAAAAGTACGAACGAGTATTAAAGTGATATAATTTTGAAGCAAAGAGCCGCTACTAAGGCTAACATTTCTGAGGAAATGTCACTCGTACCTGACGAATATTTTGAAAATGATCTGGACCCTTGTGCAATCGACGACCTTTCCGTAACCGATATTAGAGACGAACTGAAAAATAAAATATGCGTTTTAAAATGAGATTAAAAAACAGAGAAAAACTTTTAGACCCTTTACAGAGTAAACGACAATGATTATGTTGTTACTTTCTGCGTATCGGTAGTCAAAAGTAACTACGAATTATTCTTCATCTTATATTGTTATTTTCTATACAAAAGAAACAAATACCCGAATTATGAATAAATAATATATCTGTTGTATATAGGTATTTATATATTGTAAATATAATATATCATTTATGGGTAGAGATGTACGAAAATCAAATATTGATTTTATTCAAATGTCATGTCCTTCCATGAAAAGACAAACTATTATGTGCATCAGTGATTTTCGTAGCTAAATATATTAATGTTGATATATGGCTTCAACAAATATGTACAATGTCAATATAAACATGAATGACAAATAAAAGTAAAGAAATTACATATTTTTATTTGTTTCTACAGATTTTGTTTGGATGTATTTATCTGTCTGCTTTTGGTTGCTGCAGAATACATGTGCAGTAGGTACAGTTGTTATTTCAAGCCAATTGTTTTTTTTTTGGTTGGTTATGCACGGTGATATAAGCATACACAAATTCATATGAACAATCGTTGCATCTTGCATTTTCCTCGGTGTTTTGTGCAATTAGAAAATATGAAATTTTAACATGTCTTTGTTGGAGCGCAATTATCAGTCAAGATTTAAACGGTAAAAATAATTCCTATCTATATTTGAATAGTTAGGTCAATAAAGGCGATTGCTGTACACACATGTGGCATGCATCACATTCTTAAGTTGCTATGATGACCTCGTATTAAACTGATAAAATTACCTTTCTATTTAATTGATCAGATCTCGAGGCCAATTGAATTTTGTTACGTTTGAACAGTAGGAAAGTTCAAGCCAGACTTTTAGAAATAAATTGTATTGATGTGGTTAGATACAGATTACAGATAATGATATCAATTATGCAACGATACAGTAGGTAATTGTGAAAACGATCTTCGAACTAAAATTATATACATGGATATATTGTTGTTCCTTCGGTGCTCCTTTTTTCTAGATTATTTATTTTACTTTTCATTGAACATATCTGATCTTTTTATTTTTTATTTTGAATTTCTTGGAGAATTAATGCAACGTTGTTGAGCTGGAAGGTTTCTAGGTGATGTTACATACATTGATCCACTAGTTTAGCTATTTTTGGTTTAATAAGTAGCATGACCTTTTCACTTATCAATGGAATAGTTGAGCCAATAAACACTTGATTCTTAAGAGGGGCACATACAACATCTGACAGATGTAGAATGATTTGAATTTGAACAGCAGTTGAGAGGGCCTCATCTGTTCTACCGGTCTTGGATTTGACAGATTCACTGATCTAGGGTGAACCAAAAGCAGAAAGCCTCTCTTGTTTTTCAAGATGTTTCGTAGAGGGCGATGTATGATAAGGACTACTTTTAGGTTGCTCCTATTTATTACTAGCCTTGGGTGTTTGAGATACAAAACTGTCAAGTTTGGATTATTTGTCTTTGCTTACCTTGTCGGCCATTTTGAGTTTTATTCGACTCAACAAATATGTATATATTTTTGTGAAAAAAGTCACAGTACATCCACAGATTAAATAATTTACTCATTCACAACTGAATAAAGATTGCATAGAACTATCATAATGTTACATGAAATGCCTATAGTTGTCTAATACATTATTTTGTTTTTGAGGCCCGGGTGGCTCAATGAGTTAGGTCGTTGGATCTAACAACTCATACAGGCCTATCACCAGTACGGCGTTTGTTCGCGCCAGTCTTTGTAAATTACAAAAAGGATGAACTCGACTCGCAGCCACATGTGATAACGTTGATTGCCCATGGTCGGTGGTTCTCTCCGGGTACTCCGTCTTCCTCCACCACTAAAACTGGTCGCCATGATATAGCTGAAATATTGTTGAAAGTAGCGTTAAAACTCCAAAAATCAAAATCAAATCATTGTTTTTTTATTTGGCTATATACTGTCACTGACCAAAATATAACTTTTCTGATACATAAGCGACTGTCAGAAATAATAAGAGTATAAGCGTGGACTTCACAGAGGACACTATCAAAAAACGATTAGAAAGACGCTTGTTTCTGCTATTTTCCAAAAATAAAATGTTGTTTGGATTTTTTAAAATTGCATGATAAACAAACTATACGTGCATGGTCAGTAAAATATGCAACTTATTTGTACATGTACTGGATTCGAAACAGGCCAGAAAAGCTCGCTGTTCTTCCTGTTTCTAAAGTTCCTACAAATAGTTTAGATTTGCTGACAATGTACACGCTGGGTATTTGGGCTCATGGATTTGTAGAGGGTGCCGATAGAAAATCAACAAACAGGGTAGGTATATCGTAAGCGTTCTTTTTTTTTTATCTCTTTTGCAATGAAATATTTTCGTTCAGTAACTGTGCATACAATAAAGTCAGGTGTTAAACAATCCGCTGGTCCGAGGTCCGGGACCGGCGATTTGTGGGTTCGGACCTAACATTGTCTAGTCCTGTAAAGACAGACGAACCAGTTGAAACTGTGCAATTACGGATTTGAAATAAATAAGAAGTCTCTTTTAATGCCCTCCCAATGGGAGTGTTAATGGTAGAAGTATGAACATATTAATACACTTCAACATGTTCAACAACATGGCTGCCAACCGGTAATAAATTAAAAGACAAATCACGTGACCTAAACTATCTCCAATATAAACAATACCCGAGTAGCAAATAAAGTGATCGATGCAACGGGAAAAAAGAAGAAATACGAACAATACACCTCTAGTCGATTTTTTTTCAAATAAAAATGAAACAATGAAATTGAAAATCCCGAACTCAAAGCAAATAACACCGAATCTTTAATCATTTACCACTGCCCATGCTCATTCATTGTGATCATCTGCTGCAAGAAATCCAGTTGTCAGCTGTAGAGTTTTAGGTAGTTCTTTTTTGAAGCTTGATATTTTGTAAACAGGAAGAAAAATTACTGTTCTTCGGGAGCATTTCAGGTTGCACCTGCCTCATATTATTGTTAGCATTGGGTTACGTAATCTGAACTAATTCAAGATCTAGTGTGTTTTGTTCTGTACGAACCCCCAGTAGTTAACGGAGCACACACACCTGGATGGTTGTAACATAATAGCTTAAGATCAGTTTTGCGCTTTACGGAAACGGTAATTCTTTCGATAATACATAAGCGTATAAGTGAAGAAGTTCAAACATAAAAATTGCCCGAAACTCCGAAAGTCATTGACCAGTTTTTTTGTTTTTTTTTAAGTTACCGGAGCGGCTCGTGATACTGACAACAATAAATTACATAATGAAAAAAAACACAACTAACAAAATATAAAAGATACGATAGGCTTAAACGGAAGAGAGCATATCAAGCATCGTGGAAGGAGAGAAATCTTTGGGATGAGACAAGTGCCCTGAAGTGGTAGGCTGATAATCCCGGATATCCAATCTCGCTGGAATATGTAAAGCAGCATCATTTTAAATTATATACGTGTGGCTGTAAAAAATATATGGGGAGCCATGCAGTAAAAAAAATAACATGGAGTTTCGAGAACACTGTGATTGGGAAAGCTGAACTATTTAATTTACTCATGCGTACATGTAGTCACAGAGAAGCTAACAAAACATAAAATAAAAGAGCGAGAGAGATCATATCACGAATTTTATTTTAAAGGAAAGCGGGTTTGTAGGAAAGCATTTTGTTTAAACATATCATAGAGAAAAATATGTGCTGTCAATCGCCAGATCACTAGACAGCAATTGCCTTTCACTCGGGGTTCATGTGAATACTGGAAAACTTCCAAAGTATGCACTTCAATATGTAGATACAAAAAGGATTAACATTTTCCTTTTGAAATATGCTGCTGACAATGCTTTGACTCTCCCGGAAAGATTTCCCAATTATAAAACCACCAAGTATTACTATTGCCTTCTGATAAAAATGCTATTGACATACATCAAGAATATGAATCTTTCGCTACTGAAATGTGTTACAGAAGTGTTAGTTTGAGAACTTTCAAGAGTCATGTCCAAATATTGTTATAACTAAACCTTGTACTGATTTATGTCAACACTGTCAAGACTTTGGAGACCAAATATCAAAGAGTGGTATTTTTTAGAAAGAAGACAAGGAACTTTTACTACCAGAGTACAACATGCATGTACAACTAGCCAAGGAACAAAGAGATTACAACAGAACTCATGCGAAGACTAGTAATTATATAACCAAAACTTAATGGGACTACCAGATGTTGTAGAATACAATTCAGGTAATTTATTGTATGGCTGAAATCTCCATGACATAGACTATGATGAAATGTCTTTTAATATGTATGGACAACTACCATAAATAATAGACATGATCTGAAGAGAATTGATCAAGACTAAATATTATACACATGGAATTTAATCAATTTAAGTTTGTCAATTGATATGTGGCTTTGAAAATGGAATAGTGGTATAATATGGCCAAACAGAAATAATTTTGAAAATCAAATTCACAAGTAATAAACATAAAAACAGTATTTTTAAATGTACTGAAATATATTGCATATGACAGGTATACTATGGTTATATTGTTATATTTTAGGAAAAACTTGATAATTATATGAACTACATGTACACAAGTTATGGTAATATTTTATAATATTCTTTTGTTTTTCTTCAAACTAACTACATCATTAAATGTTGAATGTAAATTACTCAATGTACTTTATACATTTTGAAAGGATTTGAAAACATTTGAATTTTACTAAATATTGTTTCACACTGAGTTAGGTGCATGCCACATACATACAGGTTAAAATGCATTCTTCCAGCATATACAAGTATTTTGGACAATTTATATTTGTTTTTCATCTAATTGAATAGAATGTCTACAAACATGATTTATTGTTTAAATTTTTTTTTATTTTCAACTTATCATTGATGTTTTTAAATATAATCAGGTGTAATTGTATTTATAATGTTTAATGTTTTAGGTAATCCTCCCATGTCAGTAGACACAACTCGCCATTACTCCTGGAATTATGCACACGTTCATTTTCCACAGCATGCAGAGCAAGTAGGTCCAATCTACTTCAAAACACCAAGGAAATGTAATATTTTTGGAGTCTGCTCTGAAGGATCTGGTAATTATTTGTTTTTCTTTTACTTATGAAACGTGTTTATTAAAATTTATGTACATGGTGTAATAAAGAGTTACTTCAATAGGAGCCATTTTCACTTTGAGACTCAGCTATTATTTATTTTTCTTACTGTAAATGCATTTACTATGTATTCACATGCATTTAAATGAGTGTCCTAAATATTTGTGTGTAATGGAACAAACCAACAAAATGCATTAAAACTTGTACACACATATAAATGTACAACATAGGGTAACTATTTTTAATATATACAGATAATACATGTATATCTGGAACATGTACTGGTGAAATTATAATGTAGAAGCAATAACAGAGATAAAATTATGCAGCTCATTTAATTTGGGTAAAGGGAAAACAAACCTGTATTAAAAGCAGTGTCACTAGTAGAGAGAAGATGAATGTTATAGTTAGAGAGACAAAATCAACTTTAATATGGATTAGGCACAGCCTACAGGCGAGCATCGCATCTACGCATGGACATGTACATGTATTTTACCAGTCTATGATTATGAGTCCACAGTCTCTTGAAGTTAAAAAAAAAAAAAATAGAAAAAAAAAAGTTTCTTATATGTTTTTCAGTTTTTGAAAATGATTTGATTGATTTCATTTTTGGTGTTTAACGTCACTTTCAACAATATTTCAGCTATATCATGGCAACCAGTTTTAGTGGTGGAGGAAGCCGGAGTACCCGAAGAGAACCACCTAGCATGGGCAAGCAACTTGTAATCTTATCACTTACGGTTGCGAGTCGAGTGCACCCTTTTTTGTAATTTACAAAGCCGGGCGCGAACCCACGCCGTATTGGTGATAGGCGTGTATGAGTTGTTAGATCCAGCGACCTACCTCATTGAGCCTCCCGAACCCCTTAGTTTTTGAAACTTCAAGTGACTGATGAGTCAAACGTCTATCATTTAAACAAAGTATCCTCTTCATCAGGGGGTTGTGCACAGGGGCTTGTTACGATTTTGTTTGTATCCCTTGACTACTCTAAAAAATACATTTTTGTACACATGAGACACATGGGAGTAGTCGAGGGATAAAACAAAATCGCAACAAACCCCTGTTTGTCGTGTTGCTCATATGTGATTATGTACATGTTTTGTAAAATAAATGATGAAAGTTCATAACGTTAAATTTGACATAATTATTTGTAAAAATGTGGTTCAAAGTCCACCGAAATGTCAATGACATAAGAAAACAAATAATAGCTTTCATAAAGAAATATAGAATCATCCTTTTCACACACAAATCAATTCATAACTCCGACAGAAAAGGCATAACATATTGAATGTCTTACCCCCGCTGATCCACTTCTCTTGTAAACAAACAATTTTGATCGGACCAATCGGCAGTTGATCAAATTGAAACAAGTAAGAGAAACCAGCTATCTCACGATCCTACGACCAACCCTGGAATATGCAGCAATGGTTTGTGATCTCACGACCCAAACCCTGATAGAGACATTCGAAAATGTACAAAGAAGAGCTGCCCGCTTCGTCATAAATGATTACACCAGCAGAACACAAGGATGCGTGACAAGCATGTTAACATGACTTGAGAGGCAGACTTTAGAACGACAGAGGAGGATAAGCAGACTCGCTATGATGTATAAGATCCAGCATCGACTCGTGAACATCGACCGAGACTTATACCTCAGACCTGGTGACAGCAGAACCAGAGGTCAACATAGGTTCTTCAAGGAGAGGTCCAATTATGACATTCTCAGAAACTCCTTCCAAAGAACAGCACACGAATGGAACCACCTACCATACACTACAGTTGGGGCCAGCTCCATAGAGGAGTTCAGGGCTAACCTCCAACAATAGGTTAGCCACGCCAACCAGTGTAAATAGTTTCAAGGGTTGGCAACTGAATCAATATTTTTTTTTTTAAATCATCTTTATACTCCTACAATTGCTTGACATTTGTTTTCTTTGTTTTGAAACTATGAACGACATGATCAACGAAATCGTGTGACGACAGCTCTAAGGGCGAAACAAGAAGGTCTAACGAGTGTCCATTTTTTAAATAAATTAATCGTTTCTTGTACGGTTTCCTTTCTATTTTTTGGGGGGATTATTTTTAAACTGGATAGTTATTTTTTATTCAAATTAAAAGGTTGTTTCCTGTACTTCACTCAGTAATGATCATTTATCAAACATTAAGTATGTATTCTATAGAAATACATCTATTTTGCTAATAGATACAACCTATGTGATAGAAAATGGCCTATATATATATACAAGATGTACTTTAGTCGGAACTAACTTTCGTGACGTCTTAGGTTAGGAATGTGGGGAAACCCCAGTGACGTCTTTGTAAACATTGCGGAATCACCGTCAGGACTCTCAAGGTACTCGCAATTTATCTTACTAATTTTAAATATAAAGACATTCTTTTCACATTGCTGGGAACTGCACCGTTCAATACATAAACAATTATTCGGCAACCAAATGTAAATCGTCACCAACTTGAGAAACGCAGGGCAATGATTGTTTACTCTAAACAGTGTCAGTGACAGCGATCATGAAATGAATGACGTGACGTAACAATACTTGTGTGACGTAAACTATAGCGATTGTCATTTTTTAAAATAAATTAATCGTTTCTTGTAAAGAAGCTGTACGGATTCCTAATTTTTGTTTGTTAATTTTAAACTAGATACTTATTTTTTATTCTAATTAATAGGCTATTTCCGGTCATTCTCTCCGATTGTCCATTCTATGCTGAAACTTAAAAAACACTTCCGGTTGGCATTGTTAGTATATTGATTCATTTCCTTACACACATGTTGCTGTTTAGCACTCATCTTGCGATGCTCGCTACAAATCTTATGTACTCATATTGTCCATGTAACACATTTTACTGTACACATAAAAACAAATGTATAGCCAGAAAATATAATAGGTAGATGCTAATAATAATATGCCAGCTATGTCTTGATTTTTTGTGTATTAGAAAATAATAAGATGTCTTTGTATTGAAATAAATTAAATTTCTCGTAAATACTTGAATAGGAATACACGGATAAATCTTCACAATAAAGTACACCTGTACTTTCAAAAACTCAAACTGCTTTTTTGTTTTAAAGGAGATACAATTCAACTAATCTACTAACAACATACAACATGTGTGATCTGCATATGAGTGGAATGTCTTCTTATAACTTTAAATTGATTGTAATGAAGCTTTAATTAATTCAAGTATACCACCTTGAACTGGCTACAGAGAAAAAGGTTTTGTACATGCTTATATTGAATGACAAATTTGAAATGTTGAAGAAATAATATGAATATATTTTTGCAATTACAGGTAGCTGAAATAGTGCGAAGGTCAAGTAGAAATGGTCACTATGTTCCACATATTGTAAATGATGCGAAAGACCCAGTAATATTTTATGAGTTGAAGTCTTACTTGCAAGAATTATTTAAGCCATTTTAAGATATTACTGACTACCATCGCCTTTTCATTGATTCTAAGCATCCAGGTGTAGTAAAGTGTAAAGAAAGTGTATCATATGAGCAATTCACATTTAATTTTTTTAAATTCAAAACTAGACTTCCACAACCACAAACCCATCCAAATGTTTCAATTATAAAATGTTTTGATCCAGCAAAACAGTGGGACTTGTATGACCATATTCGAAAACGATGTTATTCAGACGAAGCTAAGGAACTGACATGCCCTAAACCAACTGTTCCAAAGAAGGAAATGTACCTTACAAATCAAGAAAAAGAAAATGAGTACAGACCAAAAGGGAGAAGAAAAAAAGACCTGTATGAATTAAATATAGACAACAATATGTGTTCATCATGTTTAATATTTAGACATTACAATAATTATCAATATATATATATGCATGTTGATTGGTTTAGGTTTATGGTGTTTAACACCACATACAACAATATTTCAATATATCGTGGCGGTCAGTTTTATTGGTGGAGAAGACCCATGTACCCGGAGAAGCATGTCAAAAAATAAAATATTTTCTTTTCAAATTATAAATAACTTGACCTTGAAGTAAAGGGTCAAGGTTATGGTCGCATGTAAAAAATAACCATGAACAGTGAATTCAAATAGGTTGATGAATATAAATGCTAAATATCAGTAGCCTAAGTCAAACAATAAGAAAGCTGTAGATCTGAGAGTGTGGTATGGTACATTGCTGAAGACCAAGAAAAAGAATGAAAAATCAATTGAAAACAAAAGCAATGTTTATAGTCAGGCTAATAGAGGAAATGGCCATATCTCGAAAAGTACTTTATATATTGCCATAAAAGGTTCACACAAGCGGTATTGATATAGTGCAACACTACAAATGTCAAACACTCACAATCTGATTTTTCCTCATATGAGCCCCTTTTCTGGGCCATGACCACAATAATAGGCATAAATGAATAATTATTACAATGCAATCCGACACCTGAGTTTTCCGACATCCTGTCACATCGGACAAAAAATTACGGTCCCAAAGTATTTCTGTTAACTAATATAAAACCAGAGTATTCCAACATCCTGTACAATCCGACACATTTGCCTGGTCCCTTGGTGTGTAGGATTAGACAGGTACTGTACATTGAAAGAGTTAATTGTGTATTATGCTTACATTAGCAAAATGTAATCTAAAAGTAGATACTTCTGTCCAAACTATCCAAGATGGCCGACGACTACCCAATGTGCATAAACGTTGATAAATTGAAACAAATGTATTTTAACAACACAATAGCTTCTTTGCAGCATTTGTACTACTCCATTAAAACAAATCTATTGCAATATGAAATATGTTATTGAAATTGTACATAAAATGATGAAGCTTCACGTCGCCTCTTTCGAAAAGTTCACTATTATTTTTTTTCATGAAAATATTTCCTCTACTAGTTTGCTAAATTGATCAGGCATTGGTTTACATGTGTCCCTGCATCAGATGTATATTTATAATATATTTATTACACTGAACAATTGCAATTGCATTTAACTGGATAAAAGACAAATATATTTCAATTGAGAAAAAAACAAAACAAAAGCAAGAACAAAGAATGGAAAATTCGAAAGCTTATCCCACCATCATCATATGAAATAAAAATGTCTATATCAAATTTAGTGCGCACAGCACGTCTGTGGAATAATCTTCATCAAGTACCCGCAAAGTTAAAATATTTAAAAGTCAAATAATCTAAATGTATTTCGAAAAAATAATTTTAATTAACTTTTAAATATGGTGCATTCCTACAATGAAACGGTATTTTCTTGGTATTTCATCATGACAAATAGTAAAATCATGATAATTGTGATTTATATACCCCACTGATTTAGCATTCTGTCCAATAAAGCTGAATATACATTATGTATCCAATATGAAAAAAGAATTAAATAAAAATAGTCCTACCTTAAAAAAAAAAATACAACTGTATTTTTTAATAGTTTGTGGACGCTCCATGTATATGGTGCATTCGCACACTGAACAAATATTTTCTCCGAAGATCATCACAAGAAATAGAAAGCTCATGATAATTACCAAACTAATACAGTTTATAATTTCATGATATAGCTGAACAATTGCTCATTTAACGTTGAACAACAATCGGTCAATTAACGCAAATATATTTTACCATTTACCATTTTCCATACGATATAACGACGAAAATGCAATTAGTATAGGTAATAAATTTCCAATGTATATTAATGCAAACATCTATTTCTTGCCCCCTTTTATTAGGAACGGATATAGATGTAAATGAGTGACTATCTAACATTGCATTTGGATACAAAGTAAAGTACAGAAGCAGCACTTCTATTATTGTTCTACATTTCACAGTCACAGTAGCGTCTTCAACAATAAGTATATATCATACCCTAAAATGAGTGTGAAACGACCCATAGCATGCAGTGTTTTTTTTTTAATATGAAGGTCGACACCTTGTTGAATCTATTAAAATAAAGTTTACTAATTTCAAGGGTAACCGTGAAAATGATGTTTAAGCTGATATGATACACGACGGAAGTCAACAGCGTTACTTAAGACAGTGATTTTTGTTTTAAAACTATATCGGGTGATATGAAGATAATTACAATGGTACATTGCTTTGGGACGTCTCTCACAATTGAGCTATTCATTTTGTGAAACGCATTTAAGTCATTTTTCGGTTAACAAATAAGATCAAGCTTAAAAGGGAGATAATTAGAATAGGTTCACAATGCCTATATTCTAGGTTCTCAATATTTTGCGTTCTGTAGACCTCCTCTCTCTCTCTCTATATATATATATATATATAATCAGTTAGCCAAAATTGGTAGAATTGTCAACAGCAACAATGCTTATATGAAAATGGCATTAATAATTCTGCCTATGTGTGATACCTTTTTTCACTATTGTGCTACATTTACACATCCAGAACTCGTGAAAACGTCAAAATATATTACAGTACAGTGCAGGTCCTGTGGTTAATCCTAAATTATGTTTACCTTGAGAACACACCTGTGCTATTACACACTGTCCTATGTACTTGACTGATCTACTTTTATCATGAGATATATTTATATCATATATAACATAACATACAGAACTTGACGCAACAGAGCATACATTGTATTACAAAAAAAAAATTGTACTAATAATCGTTCAACCGGAAAATATTATAATTATGCACTTTTAAAAATTGAGTGATTGATGCTAATTTCATGTTAAAATATGTTAAGCTGTACATTAAATATCCACATGAGGGGATCAAATTGTAATAAACAAAAATAACAAAATAAAATACCTCCATAATTGATATATTAAGACAATGCTTATTTTAAATACAAGATCAGTCTTGAATATACTGATGGGTTAATCAGAGGTCGAATACTTATATAGAAAAAATATGTATTGTCATAATGTAATAAGAGTTTGAAGAAAACAAAGGGAGGTAATCAGAATCCGCATATCGAGGAAGAACAGACAACACAATGGACAAAAGAAAAAAATACAAGAGATCAAACAACGATCTGCAAAACATACATAAAACTAAAGATCGAGTACCACGAACACTACTAAAAACAGGGGGTCTACTCAGGTGATCCGGAAGGGTAGGAAGTTCCTGCTCTACTAGTATCCATAGGCGTGTATACTTAAGACGTTAGTATAGTGTGTCTAAGGATGAGTGTTCCTTTATCAGAATAGATAAAATAAAATAAAAACATAAAATAACACACAATCAGAAAAGAGTAAAACAACGGGTTTCGTTTGTGGAGCAGAACGTTCTACTATTCCGAATCGTTTGATGTCACCCTCGGCTTTAAGTGTGATTCGTGTTGCCAGATATTTAGTTTCCTGTGTAATGTTTTCCAGATTGTTGTTTGTCCTGTTTTCCTTATGCTATTCGATGTGTATGGTTTCATTTACCAGACGAAGTGATATCAACAAGAAAGCAAACGTCGTGTGAAGTAATCTACAAATACCGTCGTCACTGAGCCATCACATTTCGATTCTTTCGAAACGATAATATAAATGTATATATATATATATATATGCCTTCTCTCTTTCTAATAGATTATTAAGCTGCCCCGGCAATATGTATCTGTTTATTTATTGTTCCGTTTTATTTTATTATTTAATATTTTTGTATTTATCAATTGAGTTTGGTAAATAAATACTGTAACTGTCGGTGCCAAAGACAGTTTTTTGTTATTAAACGTTCTGATGTTCTTCAGTATGCTCCTTAACTTTACAATGATTGTATTATCAATATATATACAATTGGATTGGGAACACGTTTTGACAACTTACTAGTCCCTCGCCATACAAATACATCAATTACATAAATCAAATGACAGCAAATGTACAGGTTATATCAATTATAATAAATAAACTAAGCCAAATTATGTCAAAATATGTCAGAAAGAATATAAAATATGTCAGAAAGAATATATATTACATACGGTTTTTATATTTAAGAGAAGAACATAGAGTACAAAAAAAGAGGCGGGGAATAGTAATAAATTGTGATGAGATAGTATTACGGTTGAGGAAAATAAATAATTAAATCTACAAGTTTGTCGAATAAATTATTGTACTGATTTGAACAATAAAGTGTTCAATTCTTCACTAATTTCGTTACATCTAATGAGTATATATTATATAGAAAAGTGAGCAATGTTATTAAAACAGCTGAACAGAGAAGCTATATGACGTTGAAATCAAAGACTTAATAAAAAAGTTACTTATCATTATAGATATAAAATAACCATTGAACAGTTAAACACAATGTAGCTTTTATGAAACTTTAAATGTCCTCTGAAACTGTTAAATGTCATTATCTCTACAACCTTATCATTCCAGGCTTCTTGCATGCAACTGATAAATATCATAGTCTCTACCACATTATCATTTCAGGCTTCTTGTCTGAAACTGCTACATGTCATTGTTTCTACAACCCTATCATTCCAGGCTTCCTGTTTGAAACTGTTAAATGTCATTGTCTCTACAACCCTATCATTCCAGTTTTCTTCTCTGAAAATGTTAAATGTCATTGTCTCTGCAACCTTATTATTTCAGACGTTTTGTCTGAAACTGTTAAATGTCATTGTCTCTACAACCTTATCATTCCAAGCTTCCTGTGTGAAGCTGCTAAATGTCATTGTCTCCACAACCCTTTCCTTCAAGAATTATCGTCTGAAACTGTCAAATATCATGGTCTCTACAGCCCTATCATTCCTGCCTTCTTGTCTCTAACTGTTAAATGTCATTGTCCCTACTACACTGTCATTCCAGGCTTCTTGTCTGAAACTGTTAAAAGTGATTGTCTCTAAATCCCTATCATTCCACGTTTCCTGTCTGAATCTGCTAAATGTCATTGTCTCTAAAACCCGATCATCCGAGGCTTCTTGTCTGAAACTGTTAAATGTCATTGTGTCTATAACCCTATTATTCCAGGCTTCCTGTCTGAAACTGTTAAATGCCATTGTCTCTACAACCCTATCATTCCAGGCTTCCTGTCTGAAACTCTTAAATGTCATTGTCTCTACAACCCTATCATTCCAGGCGTCTTGTCTGAAACTGTTAAATGTCATAGTCACTACAACCCTTTTATTCCAGGTTACTTGTCTGAAACTCCTTAATGTCACGGTCTCTACAACTCTATCATGCCAGGATTCTTGTCGTAAACTGCTAAATATCATTGTCTCTATAAATCTATCATTCAAGGTTTCTTATCTGAAACTGCTAAATGTTATTGTCTCTTCAACACTTTCATGCGAGGCTTCTTGTCTGAAACTGTTCAATGTTATTGTTACTACAACCCTATCATTCCAGACTCCTTGTCGTAAACTACTAAATGTCATTGTCTCTACAACACTATTATTCCAGACTTCTTGTCGTAAACTGCTAAATGTTATTGTCTCTACAACCCTATCATTCCAGGTTTCTTGTCTGAAACTGTTAAATGCCATGGTCGCTACAACCCGATCATCCCAGGCTCTACAACTGTATCATTCCAGGTTTCTTGTCTGAAACTGCTAAATGTTATTGTCTCTACAACCCTAACATTCCAGAGTTCTTTTCTAAAACTGTTTTATGTCATTGTCTCTACAACCATGTTATTCCAGGCTTCCTGGTTGAAACTGTTAAATGTCATTGTCTCTACAACCCTATCATTATAGGCTTCTTGTCTGAAACGGCTAACTGTTATTGTCTCTACAACCCTATCATTGTAGGTTTCGTGTCTGAAACTGTTAAAAGATATTGTCTCTATAACCCTATCATTCGAAGCTTTCTGTCTGAAACTGTAAAATGTCATTGTCTCTACAACCCTATCATTATAGGCTTCTTGTCTGAAACGGCTAACTGTTATTGTCTCTACAACCCTATCATTGTAGGTTTCGTGTCTGAAACTGTTAAAAGATATTGTCTCTATAACCCTATCATTCGAAGCTTTCTGTCTGAAACTGTAAAAAGTCATTGTCTCTACAACCCTATCAATCCAAGCTTGCTGTCTGAAACTGTGAAATGTCATTGTCTCTACAACCCTATCATTCCAGGATTCCTGTCTGAAACTGCTAAATTTCATTGTCTCTACAACCCTATCATTCCAGGCTTTCTGTTTGAAACTGCTAAATTTCCAGTAGAAAGAACATTAAACATACATCTTGTTTATATGATAATCTGAAAGTATGGTTGGTTTGGTTTATAGTGTTTAAGGCCACTTTCAACAATATTGCATTTATATTGTGGAGGTCAGTTTTATTGGTGGAGGAAACCACAATACCAGGAGAAAGGCACCGGTCTGTCTCCGACAAACTTGATCACATAATGCTGTATCAAGCACACCTCACATGAGCGAGATTCGAACTCACAATGTTAGTGGTGATAGGCATTGTTATTGCATAGGTAGATATAAATCCAACCACGATTGGATCACGACCACGATGGTCCCTTTGATTGTTTGAGATGTAATAATTGCATAATGTTTAGTTCAGTGGTGTCCTGTTTTGTATTCTGGAGGTGAGGTTTTTTTCATCCGAATTTACCAAAATGAGGCGTAATTCTTGCATAGGTGCTTTTAGTATTGCATTCCATCATTTCATGAGCTAGTCATATGCCCTATTACACCACAAATAACCTTTCTAGTGTCCACGAAGGCAATTTTACACTTATGCTATCTAATATGAAAGAGTCCGAAAGGGACAATTCTAAAAATATGCATGCAATTTACTTGCCATAATTCTTTAGTGTATGCATCAGACGTTAAAATCAGTATTAGGGAGCGCCGAATTGATTTCCCAAGAAGAAGGCTATATGGGTAAATTTGAAATAAATGAGTTAGGGTACAATTTTTCATCAATAAAAAAGTATGGATCTCTGACAAGAAGAGATTGGAGATACCAAAGACCCATCAGACTCCGTATATCAAAAAAGAACAGACAAGACAATGACCAAAAGTACAAGTACAAAATGACAAACACCGATCTACAAAACATACACATACAACTAAAGATCTCGAACTCAGGTGCTCCAGAAGGGTAATCAGTTCCTGCTCCACAAATGACACCCGTCGTGTTAATCTAGTTACACACCCGGTGATAAGTCAAGAATGAGGAAAGAACCGGGAAGTGTTTACGACAAGTGGAACATATCCGTGGTCATTTGTGACACAGATATTCCATAACGGTCAAGTGATGACTTCAACTTAACCAAGAGGAACCCTTGGTTAAGTAGCTTCCTTGTTAGAAGCAACCCTCTATCAAGGAAATCCTGATAGGAACCACATGCTCTGGAATATCGCTGGAACATGCATACGGCAGGTTCTCTCAAATCATGAAAAATATATGGCATTCAATAGATTTTAAGCAGCATTCTGATGTGCTATCATTCTAATGATATTACAGGAGTTTCAATATTGTGCGCTGGAAATTTTGCAGTTGTTAAAACTGAGAAAACAAAGATTAATTAACAACAATGTCACGACTGACCTGTATGTGGAGTTTGATTCCCATCCCTGGTCAGGTGTACCCGTCAAAACTTATATGATGACGTTGGTCAGTGACTTGCGGCAGGTCAGATGTTTCTCCGGGTAATGCCAATCTTAGCAACATTTCAATTATGTCGTGGCACCCATCACCAATAAAAATGACACATACAGAACAGGATAGACACATTTTTGTAATGCTATCAACATTTAGCATCATTCAAATAAAATGTCCAAAAACACTAAAGCTAATTTATCAGCCGACAATATTTTGGAATGATCATTTGAATTTGAAATAAAGACTCGTCCATTATTCAATATGTGATTAAGATAATCCAGACCTATAACAAAAAATAAAAAAAAATTAAAAATGATCAAGTGCAACCAAGTACATTAAATCATTAGTTATGACTCCAGTTTGTTGTTTGTTTTGTTTTTTGCAAATTTCACTGTAATGATTAGATGTTTGAGTCTTAATTGATTGATTGATTACTTGATTGATATATAGGTGGTTATTTCAGCTATATCGTGGCGTTTGAAACTTTAATAACTTCATCAAACAGTCATATATTTTTTTGTTTTTCAATTTAGCTATTTTAAGTTTAAATTAGTGAAATTGTATATACTTTGCCATAGAATTATGATTTTTGTTTTTTGTTTTTTGTTTTTTTTTGTCCTTGAAATAATGTCTTAAATTTATATATTTGTTCAATTGAGATATGTTGAGATCAATTATGTAAATAAATCCTTGCAATATCCTGATTGTGTGTACAGCATGATAAATGTACCATTTGAAGTTAAAAGTCTTGATTGTGTTTTAATCTGTTATCCAGAGTTGAGAACATTAAACATGTATTTATTTATGGACGTAAATATTTAAATTTGCAAGAGTAATTCCAACAATTATTCACTGCAAATAATAACAAAACGCGTGAATCAATTTCTTGACGCTAAATCACAATGTTTTATAATAGCTACGGTTCCACAGCTTCTCTTTATATCTGGTAACCTTTGTTATTACAACTTCAAAAATACACAACATCTATACAATTTTCAACAATATTTCAGTTAACTGTGATCTGCTTTATTGACGGTGAAAGTAAGTTAAAATAAACAACACCACAGAACTTCCTCCAAATTTGAGAGAATTTAAAACAATAGAAATATGTGATACGAAACTACAGAAAACTCTAAAATAATAACTATAATACGAAACTACAGAAAACTCTAAAATAATAACTATAATACGAAACTACAGAAAACTCTAAAACAATAACTATAATGCGAAATTACAGAAAACTCTAAAATAATAACTATAATACGAAACTACATAAATCTCCAAAATCATGAACTATAGGCCGCTTCAAATGTTATATCAGCCCCCTTTCATTGTTGTAAGAATTTTCGTAATATTTGATTGATATATTGCTCTAATCACAGGCGCTCGTGACTCGGTATTACCATCCCTTTTTAGTAACTTTATGTTCACATATTCATTTTCTATAAAAAAAAAAATCTTTATTATATTCTTTATCTGACTTATTTCCCTTATTACAGATAAAATGGTATAAACAATCCGTTTGACTTCTTTAAAGGTTCAGAAAAAATCATACGCAACTATTATCAGCATCGATACCGCGCATGTGTTAATTGATACCATTATCACACTCCAAAAAAATATAATATATTATATTATGGAATATTAAATAATAGTTCGCTGTAATTAAGTAATTGAAGCTGTATTTTCAATCCGCATATATTTGACAACTACAATTTCTTAGCTTTCGAACGGTATAAAATTTTTCATGAAATAATATTTCTTTGTCTGTTCCATTTTGATTTTAAAGCAATGAGGGAACGACCATATATATACATCGGCGAAAAAAATAAACTAGCTGAAAACGCATCTACACGTTAAAAATGCTTTTTTAAACTTAACTTGTAAATTTCAATCCGCATATATTCATATTGTATAAAAAACAATTTGTCGAATGATGAATTTTTCATTTTTAAAATACAATTGAAAATCTGTTCTATTTTGCTCCAAAAATCAGGTTATGGCGTGTAAGTCAATATAGCAGAAACATTTTTAAGTCCATGCCATACGACGGGTAGTAACGATAATTAGCCTATGTACATTCGTTTTGATAAGATAGTATTTAAAGACATGAGAAAAACAAGTGGGTGATTACATATAAATGTAATAAAGTAATATTAATTAAAATCCTTAATTTGGATTCGACAGTCATGTCAGTATTATATTATAATATTTAATCAAATACATTACTGTCTCGTTTTGTCTTGTATATTATTTCTTTTTTCGTGGCTTAAGTCAGTTATATTAATAATATTTATGATTTAAATTGCCATAGATTCACATTTTTATAAAGATTAAAAAAAAATAAAACACCGTGTAATACATTTTTGAAGTTTATATGTTTTAATCTAAATTTGCTGTATATGTCATCAAAGTGTAATTTAGGAGCATATTTTAGGCATAGAAATCCACCTGGTTCCGGTATACCGTTAATATATCTATATGAGACTATGCATTACACTAATTTGTCAAAAATAAATTTTGCAATATCATGTTAATGGCATATTCTATTGACAATATGGCATCACAACGCACGTTACGTCCAAAGAGAGAAGTCAATTGGAGAAAGCTTCATTTTGGGGAAGATATTCCTACCGAGAAACCCAGACTTGCAACAACAACATTTCCAGACACGTTTGAAGTTGAAAGAAAATTGTTAAAAATGAGGCAACTTATTTTTTTCTATTGTATGACAGTTGTCTCTTTTTGAAAGTGAAAATTGTAAAAGTAGTTGCAATAATTTCTTTTTGAATGCCTCAGTATGTCACAAATAAAACAAAATGTACATTAATTCTTGAATTAATATTAACATCCGTCTCATACTAATATTGAATCTTTATGTGACGGTCTTAAGTAGTTTGAACATTATTTGCGTTTTAAGGCAAATTAA
Organism: Gigantidas platifrons; assembly: GCA_002080005.1. NCBI lineage: Eukaryota > Metazoa > Mollusca > Bivalvia > Mytilida > Modiolidae > Gigantidas > Gigantidas platifrons. Next base: position 771,379 of record MJUT01035206.1, read on the forward strand.
TTAGTTTAATATGCATGTATTGATTTGCTATGTTTGTCCATAATCTTAGAATGAATTACTTTTGCACTCGCCTTGAATTTTCATATCCTCTGTACAAAAAAGTATTCAGTCTGGCAACGAGACTAGTACCAAATACTGCAAACTTTACCATTTCTAAACTTTGAGTGTTTGAAAAAGTGTTTTGAAGCTAAATTTATTGAAAAGTTTGTATAAACAATGTTAATGAGAAATTTTAGAATAAACCAATAATTTAATGTATATCAACTTCATAGAAAACCGAAGTTATACACGTATACTATTAAACACCAATTCTCACAATCCAATTATCTCCTTTATATATTGTTTTAAATAAATTATTAAAAGGCCGAAGAAAAAGTTATGAATGTTAAAATTCCAATTAATTACTGTCATTGGGGTCTCAAAGGGGTAAATTTATTATTTTAAATTTATATTTCTGTTTTAATAATTTAAAATTATCTTTTCCGGACACAATGCCACAATACAATTAACATGTATGTGGCACAATAAAAGTGACTTTTTTAAATTATTGTTAACAAAGGCACTCGTGGCACGGGATTACCATCCCCTTTCTGAGTACTTATTTATTTTCAATAAAACATCTTTATTATTTCATCTCTTTTTCCTGATTTTATTGTAGATAATAATAGTATATATACGGTCGACACATGTAACTTGCTGTTAACATAAGATTGTATAAATATGGATATGCACAAGTTAAATTAAGGAAAATGGGATGAAATAATAAAGACATTTTATTGAAAATAAATATGTAAACATAAAGTTGATTAATTCATAAATTAAACTGATTTTTAATACAATTTATTAAGAAATACCAATGACAATATCGTTATTTAGGTAAATACTTATTAGACATATTTTTTTAAAACTATGTTTGTCTTTTTAATTGATAACTGGCCGATGTTAGGCTAAATAAATGAAATGTGACTTAATGTGTTAATTAATTTTCACTAAAAAGCATACTTGCCTTCTATAATTTTGTATTTCTTATCTAATTTTTTATCTTATTATATAACAATGTGGTCAGGTTGTTATTTTCATTGAATGGCTTCTAAAAATAGATGGCTTCACCGTAGGTGATCTTCCTGTATAATCAGTAATTGGTTACATCCTGTATATTACAACTGACAGATATAACGCATGACAAACAATTTTAATCAGCTATTATCATCATAAAATACATTTGTTTAATCTTTATTTTAAACGAAATTAAAAAATCGTTATAAGAGTGAAGTCAATTCAAGCTTTTAACTTTTATTTACGTTCCAACTTTGAAATGAAAATTAATATGTTTTAATATTAAAAAAAGAGTAATTAGGCATTTAAGTTTTATTTCATCAATGATGTGATTTAATATTTAATAATAATAATAACCTTGTTTTTCTGCACGATTCCATGTTTATATCTATGCCATGATGGTCTCAGATAGTTGACTTTGTTGTTCATATTGATTTATTGAAGGAGTTTTTTCCCAAAAAAAATGTCATGATATGTAATAATTTCAGTCTTTTCATTAATATATATATATTTGAGACATTAATCCTTATTACGATATAGTGACATTTGTAGGTACATTTCACATGCTGAGTGATATATACATTACTTATTTATTAATAATAATCATTTATGATAAAGATATCGAGTCATAAATTATTAATAAAAAAGAGTAATGAATAAAGACTTTCTATCAGGTATGAATACGCATCTCCATACCATAATCTGTCAAATCAACTTGACAGTCTGAAATATACGAACAGTCGCCTTATAGATTATGTAAAATCAATAAATAAGAAAGTTGGAACCGCGAATATTGGAAAAGAGTTTTCGGAAATTACAGAAAATAACAAATCAAGGAAAATAAAAGAATTTAAATCGAAGGCTGAAACTGCGCTTTGGTTTGCATAGTCCTATGACATTGTACCCCAGTACTTAAAATTTGAAAGCACTGATGAGCAGACTGTTAAGGTCGATTTCAATCCGTCGTGCAGCAAATCCTCATACCAAGATTTGCCTAAAGAAGCAAGAAAAAACATTACAGATTTGTTATTTATTTTAGAAAAAAATAATGTTAGCGAGAGCGCTGATAGGGAACTGACAGTATTTTGTGATGCGCTACCACGAACATATGTGGTTTCTCAATGCCTGGAGGATATTAACAGTTTATATCATTTTGAAAGAATTCCGGGAAATATCCCTGGCGCATATGTTAGTCTAGAAAGCGAAATTATCCGGTACATCAAGTACCATGTAAATCCTGAAACAGACAAGATAAAATTAAAATTTTGGGGGACCGGTCAAAGGTAGTAGAATTTCAAACTTTGTGGTGTTGTCCTTTCCTGTATTTAACGATGATTTGATGTTATCATCAAAAGATCAAAATGTGTTTTGCATTGTAATCTGCAAAGAAGATTATGATCATGTAAAACTTGCTTGCACACCAATTTTTTCTTTAAATAAACACAATATACGAAAACAACAAGCATTGAAATTGAGGGGAAACATTTTGATTTAGATATTTTGATGGGTGGTGATATGAAAAGTTTGCAACTTGTGCTTGGGTCGGGTGGATCTCTATGTAATTATTCCTGTCCAAGGTGTAGGGTCCATAAAAGCCAAAGTGACGACATGACAAAGCCATTGGATTTTTACCATACACGTGGTATGCAGAAAACAGCACAGAATCTGAAGGAAGATGTCGTAAAGAATGCATTTAGTGTTCGTGCTCAACCTCTTGTTAGTATTGAGCCTGAACACATAATCATTGCTGAACTTCATCTTCTTCTTCAGATATGTGATAAACTGTTAAGGAACTTAATATTAGACACAAAATCGCTCGATGACAAAAATGCCGTTCATGGTGAGAATTCAGATTTCTTAGGACAGCTTACTGAGAAAATAAGAGGATGCGGCGTTTCCTTTTATATTTGGACAAAAAAGGTATTCAAGGTGGATTGGATTGGTTGTAATTGATGGGGTTAGACTATGAAAAGCATTAGGAAAATCTTCCTTCAAAATTATGCTTGTTGATCCATCATGATACTCATGATCTTACTGTCAAAATTTGGAGTTCATTTTTTAATTTATATCGTTTCGTGACGTTAGAAATACACGAGTTCTCTAACATTGAAGATATTTTTTGAAAACTGTAAAGGGTGGGTAAATTACTTTCTTGCTTTATGATCATTGGGGAGATACGGTTTTGATAGCGTTATTCCTGATATGCATTGTCTTGTATACCATGTTCCGTTTTTTACTAAAACGTATGGAACACTTTTACGTTTCAGTGGGCAGGGCGTAGAAAGGATCAATGATGATATAAAAAAAAATTCATCATTCAAAAACAAACAAATGGGCCGCAACGGTCGATGCCTTACAAGTTCGAAAACGGATAGAACATTTGGCATCAGAGAACTGCGAGCGTGATAAGCGAATCTACTCCAAAAGTACGAACGAGTATTTGAGTGATATAATTTTGAAGCAAAGAGCCGTTAAAAAGGCTAACATTTCTGAGGAAATGTCAATCTTAGCTGACGAATATTTTGAAAATGACCCGGACCCTTGTGCAATCCACGACCTTTCCGTAACCGATATTAGAGACGAATTGAAAAAAATGCGTTAAAATGAGATTAAAAAAAAGAGAAAAACTTTTAGACCCTTTACAGAGTAAACGACAATGATTATGTTGGTACTTTCTGCGTATCGGTAGTCAAAAGTAACTACGAATTGTTCTTCATCTTATATTGTTATTTTCTGTACAAAAGAAACAAATACCCGAATTATGTGTAAATAATGTATCTGTTGTATAAAGGTATTTATATATTGTATATATAATATCTCATTTATGGGAAGAGATGTACGAAAATAAAATATTGATTTTATTCAAATGTCATGTCCTTCCATGAAAAGACAAACTATTATCTGCATCAGTGATTTTGGTAGCTAAATCTATTAATGTTGATATATTGCTTCAACAAATATGTACAATGTCAATATAAACATGAATGACAAATAAAAGTAAAGAAATTACATATTTTTCATTGTTTCTACAGATTTTGTTTGGTTGTATTTATCTGTCTGCTTATGGTTACTTCAGAATACATGTGCAGTAGGCACAGTTGTTATTTCAAGCCAATTGTTTTTTTTTTTGGTTGGTTATGCTCGGTGATATAAGCATGCACAAATTCATATGGACAATCGCTGCTGCATCTTGCATTTTCCTCGGTATTTTGTGCAATTAGAAAATATGAAATTTTAAAATGTCTTTGTTGGAGCGCAATTATCAGTCAAGATTTAAACGGTAAAAATAATTCCTATCTATATTTGAATAGTTAGGTCAATAAAGGCGATTGCTGTACACACATGTGGCATGCATCACATTCTTAAGTTGCTATGATGACCTCGTATTAAACTGATAAAATTACCTTTCTATTTAATTGATCAGATCTCGAGGCCAATTGAATTTTGTTACGTTTGAACAGTAGGAAAGTTCAAGCCAGACTTTTAGAAATAAATTGTATTGATGTGGTTAGATACAGATTAAAGATAATGATATCAATTATTCAACGATACAGTAGGTAATTGTGAAAACGATCTTCGAACTAAAATTATATACATGGATAAATTGTTGTTCCTTCGGTGCTCCTTTTTTCTAGATTATTTATTTTACTTTTCATTGAACATATCTGATCTTTTTATTCTTGATTTTGAATTTCTTGGAGAACTAATGCAACGTTGTTGAGCTGGAAGGTTTCTAGGTGATGTTGCATACATTCATCCACTAGTTTAGCTATTTTTGGTTTAATAAGTAACATGACCTTTTCACTTACAATGGAATAGTTGAGTCAATAAACTATTGATTCTTAAGAGGGGCACAGACAACATCTGACAGATGTAGAATGGTTTGAATTTGAACAGCAGTTGGGAGGGCCTGATCTGTGCTAACGGTGTTGGATTTGACAGATTCACTGATCAAGGGTGAACCAAAAGCAGAAAGACTCGCTTGTTTTTCAAGATGATGCGTAGAGGGCGATGTATGATCAGGACTACTTTTAGATTGCTCCTGTTTATTACTAGCCTTGGGTGTTTGAAATACAAAACTTTCAACTTTGGATTATTTGTCTTTGCTTATCTTGTCGGTCATTTTGAGTTTTATTCGACTCAACAAATATTTATAATTGTTTGTGAAAAAAGTCACAGTACATCCACAGATGAAATAATTTAGTCATTCACACCTGCATAAAGATTGCATAGGACTATCATAATGTTACATGAACTGCCTATAGTTGTCTAATACATAATTTTGTTTTTGGGCCCGGGTGGCTCAATGAGTTAGGTCGTTGGATCTAACAACTCATACAGGCCTATCACCAATACGGCCTGGATTCGCACCCGGCTTTGTAAATTACAAAAAAAGGTGAACTCGACTCGCAGCCGCAAGTGATAAAGTTGATTGCCCATTGTCGGTGGTTTTCTCCGGGTACTCCGGCTTCTACAGCCACTAAAACTGGTCGCCTTGATATAGCTGAAATATTGTTGAAGGTGGCGTTAAAACTCCAAAAATCAAAATCAAATCATTGTGTTTTTTTGTTATATACTGTCACTGACCAAAATATAGCTTTTCTGATACATAAGCGACTGTCAGAAATAATAAGAGTATAAGCGTGGAATTCACAGAGGACACCATCAAAAAACGATTAGAAGGACGCTTGTTTCTGCTATTTTCCAAAAATAAAATGTTGTTTCGATTTTTTTAAATTGCATGATAAACACAATATACGTGCATGGTCAGTAAAATATGCAACTTATTTGTACATGTACTGGATTCGAAACAGGCCAGAAAAGCTCACTGTTCTTCCTGTTTCTAAAGCTCGTACAAATAGTTTAGATTTGCCGACAATGTACACGCCGGGTATTCGGGCTCATGGAATTGTAGAGGGTGCCGATAAAAATTCAACCAACAGGGTAGGTATATCGTAAGCGTTCTTTTTTTTATCTCTTTTGCCATGAAATATTTTCGTTCAGTAACTGTGCACACAATAAAGTCAGGGGTTAAACAATCCGCTGGTTCGAGGTCCGGGATCGGCGATTTGTGGGTTCGGACCTAACATTGTATAATCCTGTAAAGATCAACGAACCAGTTGAAACTGTGCAATTACGGATTTGAAATAAATAAGAAGTTAAAAGTCCGAGTGACAGAAGTTACTGCATAATTTTAATCCAACATTCACTGTCCCTTTTAATGTGCTCCCAATGTGATTGTTAATGGTAGAAGTATGAACATACTAATACACTTCAACATGTTCAACAACATGGCTGCCAACCGGTAATATATTAAAAGACAAATCACGTGACCTAAACTATCTCCAATATAAATAATACCCGAGTAACAAATCAAGTGATCGATGCAAGGAGAAAAAAGAAGAAATACGACCAATACAATGATATAAGAAAACAAATAGTAGCTTTCATAAAGAAATATATAATCATCCTTTTCACACACAAATCAATTCATAACTCCGACAGAAAAGGCATAACATATTGAATGTCTTACCCCCACTGATCCACTTCTCTTGTAAACAAACAATTTTGATCGGACCAATCGGCAGTTGATCAAATTGAAACAAGTAAGAGAAACCAGCTATCTCACGATCCTACGACCAACCCTGGAATATGCAGCAATGGTTTGTGATCTCACGACCCAAACCCTGATAGAGACATTCGAAAATGTACAAAGAAGAGCTGCCCGCTTCGTCATAAATGATTACACCAGCAGAACACAAGGATGCGTGACAAGCATGTTAACATGACTTGAGAGGCAGACTTTAGAACGACAGAGGAGGATAAGCAGACTCGCTATGATGTATAAGATGCAGCATCGACTCGTGAACATCGACCGAGACTTATACCTCAGACCTGGTGACAGCAGAACCAGAGGTCAACATAGGTTCTTCAAGGAGAGGTCCAATTATGACATTCTCAGAAACTCCTTCCAAAGAACAGCACACGAATGGAAACACCTACCATACACTACAGTTGGGGCCAGCTCCATAGAGGAGTTCAGGGCTAACCTCCAACAATAGGTTAGCCACGCCAACCAGTGTAAATAGTTTCAAGGGTTGGCAACTGAATCAATATTTTTTTTTTTTAAATCATCTTTATACTCCTACAATTGCTTGACATTTGTTTTCTTTGTTTTGAAACTATGAGCGACATGATCAACGAAATCGTGTGACGACAGCTCTAAGGGCGAAACAAGAAGGTCTAACGATTGTCCATTTTTTAAATCAATTAATCATTTCATGTACGGTTTCCTTTCTATTTTTTGGGGGGATTATTTTTAAACTGGATAGTTATTTTTTATTCAAATTAAAAGGTTGTTTCCTGTACTTCACTCAGTAATGATCATTTATCAAACATTAAGTATGTATTCTATATAAATACATCTATTTTGCTAATAGATACAACCTATGTGATAGAAAATGGCCTATATATATATACAAGATGTACTTTAGTCGGAACTAACTTTCGTGACGTCTTAGGTTAGGAATGTGGGGAAACCCCAGTGACGTCTTTGTAAACATTGCGGAATCACCGTCAGGACTCTCAACGCACTCGCGATTTATCTTACTAATTTTAAATATAAAGACATTCTTTTCACATTGCTGGGAACTGCACCGTTCAATACATAAACAATTATTCGGCAACCAACTGTAAATCGTCACCAACTTGACAAACGCAGGGCAATGATTGTTTACTCTAAACAGTGTCAGTGACAGCGATCATGAAATTAATGACGTGACGTAACAATACTTGTGTGACGTAAACTATAGCGATTGTCATTTTTTTAAATAAATTAATCGTTTCGTGTAAAGAAGCTGTACGGGTTCCTATTTTTTGTTTGTTATTTTTAAACTGGATACTTATTTTGTTATTCTAATTAATAGGCTATTTCCTGTCATTGTCTCCGATTGTCCATTCTATGCTGAAACTTAAGTACCACTTCCGGTTGGCATTGCTAGTATATTGATTTATTTCCTTACACACATGTTGCTGTTTAGCTCTCATCTTGCGATGCTCGCTACAATTCGTATGTACTCATATTTTCCTTGTAACACATTTTACTGTACACTTAAAAACAAATGTATAACCAGAAAATATAATAGGTAGATGCTAATAATAATAAGCCAGCTATGTCTTGATTTTTTTGTTTTTTAGAAAATAATAAGATGTCTTTGTATTGAAATAAATTCAATTTCTCGTAAATACTTGAATAGGAATGCACGGATAAATCTTCACAGTAAAGTACACCTGTACTTTCAGAAACTCAAACTGCTTTTTTGTTTTAAAGGAGAAACAATTCAACTAATCTACTAACAAAATACAACATGTGTGATCTGCATATGAGTGGAATGTCTTCTATAACTTTAAATTGATTGTAATGAAGCTTTAATTAATTCAAGTATACCACCTTGAAATGGCTACAGAGAAAAGGGATTTGTACATGCTTATATTGAATGACAAATTTGAAATGTTGAAGATATAATATGAATATATTTTTGCAATTACATGTAGCTGAAATAGTGCGAAGGTCAAGTAGAAATGGTCACTATGTTCCACATATTGTAAATGATGCGAAAGACCCAGTAATATTTTATGAGTTGAAGTCTTACTTGCAAGAATTATTTAAGCCATTGTAAGATATTACTGACTACCATCGCCTTTTCATTGATTCTAAGATTCCAGGTGTAGTAAAGTGTAAAGAAAGTGTATCATATGAGCAATTCACATTTAAATTTCTTAAATTCAAAACTAAACTTCCACAACCACAAACCCATCCAAATGTTTCAATTATAAAATGTTTTGATCCAGCAAAACAGTGGTACTTGTATGACCATATTCGACAATGCTGTTATTCAGACGAAGCTAAGGAACTGACATGCCCTAAACCAACTGTTCCAAAGAAGGAAATGTACCTTACAAATCAAGAAAAAGAAAATGAGTACAGACCAAAAGGGGGAAGAAAAAAAGACCTGTCTGAATTAAATATAGACAACAATATGTGTTCATCATGTTTAATATTTAGACATTACAATAATTATCAATATATATATGCATGTTGATTGGTTTAGGTTTATGGTGTTTAACACCACATTCAACAATATTTCAATATATCGTGGCGGTCAGTTTTATTGGTGGAGAAGACCCATGTACCCGAAGAAGCATGTAAAAAAATAAATTATTTTCTTTTCAAATTATAAATAACTTGACCTTGAAGTACAGGGTTAAGGTTACATATAATAGCATATGGTAAATTAATTTGGTCTTGGTTTATGGTGTTAAACGCCACTTTCAACAATATATCAATATATCGTGGAGGGCAGTTTTATTGGTGGAGAAGACGGGCGTACCAGGAAAAGCATGTCAAGAAATATAATACTCCATTAAAAAAAATATATATTGCAATATGAAATATGTTATTGAAATTGTGCATAAAATGATGAAGCTTCACGTCGCCTCCTTCAAAAAGTTCACTATTATTTTTGTTTTCATGAAAATATTTCTTCTACTAGTCTGCTAAATTGTTCAGGCATTGGTTTACATGTGTCCCTGCATCAGATGTATATTTATAATATTTATTACACTGAACAATTGCAATTGCATTTAACTGGATAAAAGACAAATATATTTCAATTTCAAAAGTCAAATAATCTAAATGTATTTGGAAAAAAATCATTTTAATTAACTTTTAAATCTGGTGCATTCCTACACTGAAACGGTATTTTCTTGGTATTTCATCATGACAAATAGTAAAATCATGATAATTGTGATTTATATACCCAACTGATTTTTCATTCTGTCCAATAAAGCTGAATATACATTATGTATCCAATATGAAAAAAGACTTAAATAAAAATAGTCCTACCTTAAAAAAATACAACTGTATTTTTTAATAGTTTGTGGACGCTTCATGTATCTGGTGCATTCGTACACTGAACAAACATTTTCTCCGAAGATCATCACGAGAAATAGAAAGCTCATGATAATTACCAAACAAATACAGTTTATAATTTTATGATATAGCTGAAAAATTGCTCATTTAACGTTGAACAACAATCGGTCAATTAAGGCAAATATATTTTACAATTTACCATTTTCCATACGATATAACTACGAAAATGCATTTAGTATAGGTAATACATTTCCAATGTATATTAATACAATACAATAATCTATTTCTTGCCCCCTTTTGTGTAAATGGAAAAATCAAAATTGTTACATTACTAACTTTTATTATTAGGAAAGGATATAGATGTAAATGAGTGAATATCTAACATTTCATTTGGATACAAAGTAAAGTACAGAAGCAGCACTTCTATTATTGTTCTACATTTCACAGTCACAGTAGCGTCTTCAGTAATAAGTATATATCATACCCTAAAATGAATGTGAAACGACCCATAGCATGCAGTGTATTTTTTTAATATGAAGGTCGACACCTTGTTGAATCTATTAAAATAAAGTTTACTAATTTCAAGGGTAACCATGAAAATTATATTTAAGCTGATATGATACACGACGGAAGAGTTGTCAACAGCAACAATGATTATATGAAAATGGCATTAATAATTCTGCCTATGGGTGATACCTTTTTTCAATATTGTGTTACATTTACACATCCAGAACTCGTGAAAATGTCAAAATATATTACAGTACAGTACAGTTCCTGTGGTTAATCATAAATTATGTTTACCTTGAGAGCACGCCTTTGCTATTACACAGTGTCCTATGTACTTGACTGACTTACTTTTATCATGAGATATATTTATATCATATATAACATAACATACAAAACTTGACGCAACAGAGCATACATTGTATTTAAAAAAAAACTTGTACTAATAATCGTTCAACCGGAAAATATTATAATCATGCACTTTTAAAAATTGAGTGATTGATGCTAATTTCATGTTAAAATATGTTAAGTTGTACATTAAATATCCTCATGAGAGGATCAAATTGTAATAAAAAAAATATATATCTCCATAATTGATATATTCCGACAATACTTATTTTAAATACAAGAGCAGTATTGAACATACAGATGGGTTAATCAGAGGCCGAATTCGTCTATAGGGAAAACAAATGCATTGTCATAATGTAATAAGAGTTTGACGATAACAAAGGGAGGTAATCAGAATCCGTATATCGAGGAAGAACAGACACCACAATGGTGAAAAGAAAATATACAAGAGGTCAAACAACGATCTGCAAAACATACATAAAACTAAAGATCGAGTAACACGAACCCTACTAAAAACAGGGGGTAAACTCAGGTGCTCCGGAAGGGTAGGCAGTTCCCGTTTTCCTTATGCTATTCGATGTGTATGGTTTCATTTACCAGACGAAGGGATATCAACAAGAAAGCAAACGTCGTGTGAAGTAATCTACAAATGCCGTCGTCATTGAGTCATCAAATTTCAATTATTTCGAAACGATAATATAAATATATATATA
>MJUT01035206.1:782999-794656 GCA_002080005.1 Gigantidas platifrons
TTTATCATTTTTGTATATTATTTGGAAACGGTGATTGGCTGAAAACGGGTCACATGACGTTCTATAAAAGGTATTTTTATACCTCATATATTAATTACCATGCATAGAGTAATTTGATTGGACAATGTGTAAAAATCAGAACATGTGATCACACAGGACAAAGATCATATTCCGTGAAATAAAAATAATATTCCACACCCTCTGAAGACTCGAGGGTTTTCCCGCCATAGTTATCGTTCTTTGACAGGAAAACTTCACAGGAACTCGGAACGCAACACTTACAGGCGACCGTTACAATCACCACAACAAATGTATTCTTCATTGTGTGGATATGGTTTTTAAATGTCTGGCACAACGTTCCAATGGACTTAAAATATGCCTGGCAGCAGTATTATACATGTATGTGTTTTCTTGGCTTCGTTCGGTATAATAAGTGCATGTTATATGGATGTGAATTGATTGATACCGAAAATAGCAAATATAAAGTTGGTTAACAAGTGAGCGAAGCGAACGAGTCACATACTTCATATTCTGTCGAGCAAGCTGATATTTTGCAGTATCAATCATATTCACATTCAGATGACATGTTTATCGTCCTTAAATACATAAACACGGAGACATATATATGTTTCGATATTTGTATTTTCGCGGGAAAAATCACATAATTCAAAATATTAAAAATACGATTCCCCAAAACATAATTCATAAGTAGTTTGCAAATATACCATTCATTTTTACGGGTTTATATCAATGTTAAGATTGTTGAATTTTGCCCTTTAATGGTGATATTCGTTGTTCTTTTTTTTTCTTTTTTTTTATTACAAATATCAAAGTCGGCGGATCCATCCATTTTCATTAAATATTTTGTTTACTAATGACCTTCCGGATTAGACAGCACAAACGTCATGATCTCGATTATGACGTAAAAATATCAGTAGTCCAACAGAGGTTATAAATATTTGTGTCAAGTACATTTTTGTAGGATGATGCTTGTTGATATTTCTGACACAACAGTTCCTAATTTGATTTATGTTTAAAAAATGAACTGTTACCTAGATGATGATGCTGATTTTTATTTACTTTTGTCATCATCACATGAATTATCGTTTAAATGTTGGGAGAATTTTGTGATAGCTCCTGCTGACTGTTGATAAGTCCTGCTCAGCTCACGCGAATTTTGATACGACTGTTGCTTATGGAGTCAGTAGGTAGATATAGCGGGAGGGAGGGATGATAACACATTTATAGCATGCAGTTTCTGGATATATGAAAATGTATTCACCCCTCAGTAGCATATGCCCCTCGGACGTTGCCGTCATGAAACATGATACTCTTGGGTGGATACATTTTCATAATTCCGTCACCAGCATGCATTAAATGTATAATATTCAACAACAATAATGTAATACATTGACTAACAATAAAACATAAGCTGTATTAATTAAACGTCATTAGGTAATACACATTGTTTATTGGACATTAGCTGAAGTATATTAATTGGTGTCCTTCTCTTAAACTTATTGTTAAGTTTATCACACAAAGAACACATTCCATGTACAAAAAAACCTGATTTTTTTATATATTTGTGTTTACCCTTTAAGTATGATAAATATGCAGTTTCGTTTGCTCCTAATTCTTTTAGATAATGTGCTAATTCTTCTGGTGTGTTATAATCTACAGCTAATATTAATGTGTTTGCAGGGAACATTTCTTTGACGTTCGGAGCACCTCTGACAACAGGAACAAAATCATTGTCATCCTTGAATAAATCATATAACTTTTCAGTTACGTAATCTTTACACATAGAATTTTAAAATACTAAATAAAATTTGTAATATTTACTCAGGTTGAATTGACAACCCCCTCCTTTGTCATCACTTCTCCTTTGTCATCACATGGTTTGCCACATTTCCCAAAAATGTCAACATTAATTATTTTCCTCATTTTCCGAACATATTCTTTCCTCTTCGATATTGTTTCACAGTTGCTACGTCTTTTGATTTTTTTTCAAATATTGCGGAATAATTTCGTTCTTTTTTTGTCTCCCTTGGTACAATGTTTCCGTAAGGGCCATAACCCTCCGAATCAGGTCTGTAACTAAATGTCCAGTCAAATTTATCGACCCATTGGTTTTGCCTATAATAATTATGTGTATGGCAAAGCGATTCGTGAGACGAAAACACCCATATTTGATTGTTTCTCTTCACGGGTGGTTGGATATTCATTTCTACATGGTTGAAAAGAACCAAATCTCTATTTTCTATGTCATTTTTATTGAAAATAATTTCGCAATTCTTAAATTCACAATAATCCATTATATGTTTTTTTTTCTCCGACAACCAAGTTGGTGGCAAAAACCATAACATTTCAAATATCTTAGTATGTTTGTCTTTACCGTTCAATGGCTTTTTAGGAGATTTGTCTGTACCGTTCCTTACAAATGACGTATTATTGGAGGCATGGCTAGGTGGCAAAAGAGGCCAAGGAACGGTAAATTTTGTCTGGAAATAATAATCTGTTCCCACGAAGATAATAAACAGCACAATTGAAATACCAAAGCAAAATATTTAAATGGCACTGGAATGGTCTTTATACGTCCTGAAAAATATGAAAAAAGTATCACATTAATGTATGTGTCAACGTATGACTAACACATTTTCTCCGTTGTTTTTCAGGGGCCGTAGTGGTCGTGATCGTATGATAGTTGGATTTACAACTACATATACAATCGTTGGCTATAACCCCTAACGTTATGAGTTCGAATCCCACACAGGAGAGGTGTCATCGATACATTATTCGACAAAGTTTGTTAGTAACATACGGCAGGTAGGTGGTTTTCTCGTTTTCGCCGGTTTCCTCCACCAATAAAACTGACTGCCACGATATAACTGAAATATTGTTGAAACCTAAACCACCATCAGTTGCTTTCTGATTATGAATGAAAATGAGAGAAACTAACCCTAGCATGTAGCTGCTCCTACCCTATCATTCAATGGTATCACCTGATTGCCGTAGGTAAACGTTTTAAATTGGTGGCTTCATCGCTACACTTTAAAATACTAACCATAGTCACATGAATGCGTACCACTTTTGTATGCTTTGAATATCTAACGTGTGTAGAAGATGAACAAGTTTTAAAACTATTTCACATGTATGTCGTACTGTTGTTTAAAGGAAATTATTTTTTTTTAATAATATGCTTTGTATTGAATCTTATGTCAAATAGCGTTAACAATGTGACATCCCCTTTACCAGGTTTAACTCCCGCAATATTTGTCTACCTGCCCCAAACCATAGCATATACTTTCTACGATTTCTGTAGTTGTTTTTTTTTTCATTGTGTACGCTCTTTTAGTAAAAATATATCTTGTGTTGCTGTCACCATTTATATTTGAAGATACCAGAGTAAAGGTTCAGGTTGATGTTGGCTATGTTGTCCAGCATTTATATTTGAAGGTACCCAGAGGAGGGGTTAGCGTTTATGTTGGCTATATTGTCCACCATTTATAGTTGAGGATACACAGAGGTGGGGTTCGTGTTGATGTTGGCTATGTTGTCCACCATTTATATTTGAGGATAGCCAGAGGATGGATTCGTGTTGATGCTGGCAATATAATCATTCTCACGGAACCGCGACAATTGCTGTCTCCGATGATAAAGGTCATCCCAGTAACGACTAGTTTACTCCGTTGACTACTTTTTCTTTTTGTCTATATGGTATAACAATTTCCTCAAGAATACACATTTCCTAGAAACCAGAAACGACTACTTGAACAGAAATTAAACACGTTTGTGTACAAGGGGGTACGAAATATCGATGTCGCCAATATAAAATGGCTATATATTCATGTAAATAACTAGGATTTGTATCACTTTAATGGACAATGTTCATTGTTCAAAAGCTCTGATCATAATTGTTTTATTTAAAAAAAAATACGACAATTACCATTAGAGAACACAAATTATATTGGTAAATTTTCCGTTGTCTCCAAAACTGTCCAAAATCTTGTTGTCATATGTTAGGGGCTGGTTGATGAAGACAGATTATTTGATTTGCTTATATAATAGTCATAACATGAAATGTGTGGGAAAAAACCAACATCATCTGGGAAAATAGCGCTTAGGTGAAAATAAATTTCGTAAAACGACGGAAATAACTAGGAAAAATACATTTATAATCTACGGGACTTTTAGTTATAAGGTTAGTAAAGTCTAAGGTAGCATTGTTTTGTTACAAAACATACAAAATAACATACACGAGGTCCAAATGCGTACTTGTTAATCCATAAATATTTAGTAACAA
This sequence comes from Gigantidas platifrons, assembly GCA_002080005.1. Lineage (NCBI taxonomy): Eukaryota > Metazoa > Mollusca > Bivalvia > Mytilida > Modiolidae > Gigantidas > Gigantidas platifrons. The sequence continues at coordinate 787,303 of MJUT01035206.1, forward strand.
TTGAAATAATTTCAAATTCACCTACAACGTAAACCAAAATAATAAAATTATAATTTACGGGACCTAATTTACAAGACAAACTATATACAATTTGCAGTATTAATTCATAATTAGGACATATCTGTGTTGCAAATAAAACTTTGTGGTACTTAGATCACTACCGGATGTTTATAAGTCACGTGTATGCCTGGTTTCGACAAAAATCATCGTCTGCTAAATATCTGCTTACATGTAAGTATTGATATATAATGACGTCTGTTTGTTTTGCGAAATGTAGAAATTGCTTATGTATAAATAAACAAATTAAATTTGATATATACATGAACATATAAATGATCAATCTATGTGTTTGAATGATGTTTATACAACAGGATTAGGTCATTGCTTTGAAGTACACGACTATCTTGTTTTTTACGAGTAAAGATTTTTTTCTAAAATAGTAATTCGGATATTTTGTTAATCTTTGACAAAGAAACTCGGTTGGAAAACTGTAGTAAAATAAATATTGAGTTGGAAACTGTTGTCATAACCAAAGTGGTATTCCAAGTTGTTTCTCAGGCACACATTTATCGACCATATTTAGACAAAAATATATTGTAATTAAAAGTAAGGCTACTTGAATCAATTTCCCGTAGATTAGAGAAGAGTTGTAACATTATAACATTTTCAAAACATATAAATCAGCAAAACATATTCGATAGCGATGTTATTTGTTCTTAAACGATAGAAGACATGCAGTAAATACATGAATGTGAATATCTTTGCTTAACACTTTGGAAGAGTAGATTAGGTTGAAAATAAATCTATGTTACTGCACTAGCAAAAATGCTGATCAGTTCATAATTATATATTTCAGAATAGCCAAATCAAAAGCATGAAAGAATATAGAGCCAGGAAGAAAGAACAACTTAGAAAGCGATGGTTGAAAATGGAAAGGGAGCGAATCAAGGGGTACTTTCAGCCAATAGAGATGCTGGCTGATGATGAAAAAAAAAGAGACATGACAAAATCCGTAGAGTAGCACATACATTTAACAGAACGCACAAGACAGATATGAACAATAATGCCGATTTGGGAGATGTAAATGAAAATCCAAATACAATATAACACGTGGCAAGTGGAAGCAAGGAGAGCGATAATATCTGAGTCAGCAGCACCACCAACGAATTAAGTTTGACAGTACAACTTCCTTTTCATTATCCCAGTGGAAGTCAAGGTAAAGGGTGCAGGAAGAGGGCGCCTAATGTCCTAAAGAGATTATATAAAACAATATCAAAACTGAAATATGAAAATGAAAACTTAAGGAAAAATTAAAAACAATACAAAAGCGTCTTTGCACAACTCAGACCAAGACAGCAAACCCACAAACAACTAGAAGTAAAACATAGCTTAATCTATAAGAATAAAAAGAGTGTACCGGACATACGGAAGCGTCTCATATACAACGATTGCTTGAACGAGGAACTTTAGATAGCCGTAGATGACAACCCAACCAGACAAAATGCTGTTCATAAAGTCGTGTCTGGAAATATAGTAAAACGGTATAGATTGAAAACTCTTATGCAGAGCATGGCATCGTTGAACAGACGCAAGTTGTTATCTGACAAGGATTTAAGGTTGAAAAAGGAAACACTTTTGAAACAAAAAAGCAGATAGATTGAGACAAAATGTTGTGGGTTTTCTAAGCAGATACGACAACTGTCGTATCTTACCAGGAAAGATATACGCTGTGAAAGTAGGAAAAGGTAAACAGCATAAACGAATACTGAATGATTATTTACACAACCTACATCTGGAGTAACAAGCCGAATCTAATTTCTCAATATCTCTTTCCACATTCTGTCTACTACGTACATGACATATCAGCCTTGTAAATTTTGCGTCTAGAAGCATTTGATTGTGTGCAAAGCATCATAGCATCAGTTTCAAGCTAAGAACATTGCAAACTCTTGCGGTATCGACTGTGACGAGCCCAGACACTTTTGTAAATACGTATAAAGATTCTGAAAATAAATTAGAGGACATGTTGGAAAATATTCCTAACGAAAACATCACGTTCCAGCAATGGAAACGTGTGAATCTTCAGAACGGAAAGGAACACATGCGAATTGTAGAAAATAATTTACTAAAAACCGAATTCATAGCAATCGTGAAAGATGAATTTGTAGCATTCGTTACTCATGTAGAGAGAGTGGCCCATCAGTACAAGTCTGTAAAACAAATGGAAGATCAACTACCTTATAATTTAAACTTATTTTATAGCTCATAATAACAACAAATGGATCAGACACAAGTTTTACAACTTAGAAATGTCTTCTCCGCTAGTTACATATAATTTACATATAATCAGAACAGTATTAAATACATAATAACATATTTGTTAGGAATATGGAGACGAAGGGAAAAAAATTAATAAGCGAAAGAAGAAAAAAAAACATACAATAGAACAGAAAAAAGCAAATTTCAAAAGTCGATGAAACATACTGTGTGCTAAGGTATAATATATTGCAAATCGAGCACACCTCAAAGACAGTTCTTAAACACGTGGTGTATGAGTATTGCATACTGGAATCATGTTACCATTAGACATATAGTTTATATGTTGGGATTTATTTAATTCATGATGATCTTTCATAAGTAAGTACAATTTGAACTGAATAACACATGTATATTTCATCGACTTGAGACACGTCAATAGTTTATGATGATTTTATTTGTTAAATTAACAAAAGGGATAGGACACAAGTTTTGCCAACTTATGAAGTCTTCTCCCATTAATACAATAAATTCACATAGTATAATGATCATTCTGAGCATGCATATAATACATATAGAAAATATATTGTAAATAATGTAATAAACGAATTAATAACAAAAAATAAAAATTGTGTTGGATGGATGCGAGGTTGGAGAGTAGATAATTATCGAGTAATTATACTACAACGAATCTTTTTGAAGATTTAATCAAACTGAAAACGGGTTTGAAGATATTAATATTTTCTTCGTATGTGAAGTCATCGGACCCGCGAGTTAGTAGATTCAGATCGATTGTCTGTACCCAATTTAAATTATTCATCATATTAAGTCTTATTTCTGTATACTTAGGAAAAAGTAAAAAATTAATGGAATGCATCTTCCCGTGGGGCTCCACAGGAACAAGCAGCATCATTTACTATATTGACATTTGATAGATCATAATTTAGAAATAAATACGAGTTACGAAGTTGAGTAATATTAAGTTTTCTGGGACCATAATAAAAATGTTTCGGGATAGGTTTTGTATTATCTAACTGTTCCTTTCGAATGGCTTTTTTGAATTTAGTTAATGTGTCAAGATTACGATCAGATTGATCTAGCCGGTTCCAGAGTTTAACAGTAGATGGAATAAAAGATTCTGTTGTGATCGAGAGTCTACAAAAAGGTATTATTAAATCCGAACCGTTTCTTAAGGGGTAAATAGTTGAGCTTTGTACAGTAGGAGTAATATGTTATCTAAGATAATTTGGTGCATGTCCGTTCTTTATATTATAAAATAATTGGAGTTTCCTATTATGTCTTCTACTAGAGAGACACGTCAATCAATCAATACACCAAGTGCGACCAGGAAAAGAATATACATACATGTTGACAATTGTCAATAATATTATACATGTTGACTTGTTTGTTCAAGAGAAACGCCGTGTATCTTTAATGTATTTTTGTACACGTGAAAATATAAACGCTTTAATTTCTACAGACAGGTTATCTTTCCAAATAACAAAATATCGAAATTTACCGGTAGACCTCCCATGTCAAGCATACTTAATTCAATGAGAATGTTATTTCTAAGTAAATTGAATTTATTACAATATAATAGAAAATGCTCGGAACATTCGTTTTTATATCCACATGAACAAGAAGCACTAGGGACTAAATTCGATTTAAATAAGTCGCTGTTCAGAGAACTACATTTATTTCTAAGTCTAGCATGCAATACACTAAGATATCGGTCTTCACAAGAAAAGTAAGAAGGTACTGTTTTCGATTGAAAATATTGTTGTTGCAATTTGGATTTAAAAGACGGAATTGTCGGCAGTGGACGAAGGTTCAGATCTAGAGTGTTCCATAATTTAATCGTACCTGGAAAATAAGAATGTTGATATGTAGATAATCGGTATGATGGTTGTGAAATATTTAGTCTGTTCCTTAAAATATAATTATTAGAGTTAGCGACTCTAGGTGGTACCAATTCTGTTAAATAATCAGGCACTTGTCCGTTAACAATTTTATAAAATAGGACCAATTTTCGTACCTCCCGTCTAGTTTTCAACTTTTCCCACCCCGTCTTGAGATAAATATAATTTATACTGGCAAACGATGGCAATCCCGTAACAATACGCGCAGCTTCAAGTTGTACTTTTTCTAATCTGTCCGCATTTATTTGTCCACAATTATCCCACACTTCAGATGCATATTCTAATACAGGTCTAATAAATGTTAAGTACATTTTTTCAAATTAATTTAGGTTAAGACGGTATTTTAATTTTATGAGTACATTAAGTTGTTTCGAAGCTGATTCAATTAATTTGTCTATGTGCTTAGTCCACTTACAGTCATTGCTGAATACAATCCCTAAATGTTGTGTGTATGTACTGGATCAATAGTTGTTTGATCAAATTCAAATGTTAAATTACATTCAACGCCATTGACATTAAAAATAATAATCTAAGTTTTGGTGGGATTAAACTTTAATAACCACCTGTTTGACCATTTTTTCAGGTGATTCAGATCTGTATTAATCATATTCACTAGTGTACATTCATCTTGTGTTATATGTTCAATAGACGTGTCATCAGCAAAAAGACGACCTAGACCTACTATCTCATCAGTAATATCGTTTATGAAAATCAGGAACAATAAAGGCCCCAATACTGACCCCTGAGGCACACCCGCATGCACATGACCAATCCCAGATAAAGCATGTTTTATCATAACTCTTTGAGTACGGTTAGAAAGATAAATTTTTAACCAACAAAACCGATCTCCTTTAATACCATATTTGCCAAGTTTATAAAAAAGTGCTTTTACCCAAACTGTATCAAATGCTTTGCGTATATCAGCAAATGTAACACTAGTCACTTGTTTTGCCTCTAATGCAAGTAATATTCTATGATACAACTCTATTAGTTGATGAATTGTAGAGTGACCTGGCATAAATCCCGACTGGAACTTGTATAATAGTTTATTTTCACATGCTTGAAAATAATTTTTCCAGCACTTTACTTACACAAGAAAGTAAACAAATGGGTCTATAGTTAGACGGTAACGATTTGTCCCCATTTTTAAACAGAGGGATTACATGGGCGATTTTCCAGTCCGATGGAAATACTTTTCACGTAGGGGTTTATTAAATAAACTACACAATGGTTTCGATATCTCCTCCTTTACAGACACTAACATCCTATTACTAATTATATCGGGACCAACAGCTTTATTAGCATTAAGAGTACATAACATATCGCTTACTTCTTGTTCAGTTACGATAACTTGGGATAAAATATTTTCACATCTGTCATGAAAATCTGGCAAGACAGCATCATCGTCGTTCAACTTGGTAATCGAGCAAAAATATTTGTTCAAAACATGGGATTTCTGAGTGGCATCATATGCCAAATTAAAATAATTGAATGGATCATGGAGTGGAGGTATCTCACTCGTAGAGCGGTAATTTGTTAGTAACATGTGAATTCTTTTCCAATACATTTTGCTATTAACTGTTTTGAGATCATCAAGATGTTCATTAATATTATCGTATTATGATCAGTGTTAACATTTATTGTGACAAGAACGGGGAGGTATGTATGCAGTACTAATATTTATTGTTACATTAACGGGGTGGTATATATGCAGTGCTAACTGTTTTTGTGACAATAACGTCGAGGTCTATATGCAGTGTTAACAGTCATTGTGACAATAACGAGGAGGTCTATAGTCAGTGTTAACAGTGATTGTGACAATAACGGGGAGGCTTATATGCAGTGTTGACAATTATTGTAACAATAACGGCAGGTATATATGTAGTGTTAGCAGTTATTGTGACAATAACAGGGAGGTCTATATGCAGTGCTAACAGTTATTGTGACAATAACGGGGAGGTCTGTATGCAGTACTAACAATTATTTTGACAATAATGGGGAGGTATATATGCAGTGTTAGCAGCTATTGTAACAATAATGCCAATAACTGGGAGGTATATATATAGTGCTAACAGTTATTGTGACAATAACGCGGATGTCTATATGGAGTATTAAAAGTTATTGTGACAATAATGACACTAAGAGGGAACGATAACGATAACGATAACGATCACGATGTAAGCACAGCTATGCAGTATTAAGGGATAATCAGTGATGTAGAAATGATTTAGTAACGAGGTGCAAAATGGAGGCTAATACCATATATGCATGTGGATCCATGGCTGGCATGTGTGTGTGTATGTCTGTGTGTGTCGTGGGGGTCAATAGCACACACATTTAAATGTTTTATTCATACCAATATGTAATAAAAGGCAATATTTCAAGCTTGTACAGAAATCACATTTTACCCATTATTAAAGGTACTAATAAATGTCTATAATTATTATCACATATTTTAGCCGTCGTGGCCGTGATCGTATGGTAGTTGGACATACACCTACCTATGCAATGAGTGCATATCATCACTGATGTTGTGAGTTCGAATCTCGATCAGGGAGAGGTGTACAACATTATGTGATAAAGTTTGTCAGTGACTTGCGACAGGTCGGTGGTTTTCTCTGGTTTCCTCCACCAATAAAACTGACCGCCACGATACAACTGAAATATTGTTGAAAGTGGTGTTAAACACCATCAAACAAACAATAGCATCATATGTTAAACAGCTACATATGATCAACAGTTTTTTTTTCTACCTAATTTTCTTTCGCGTTTCAAAAAATGAATACTCACATGCGTGTTTAAGTTAATGTTAATGATAATGTGTATTTTTAATAAACAGTTTAAGAATGTCTTATTATCTCATCCATATAGATTGAAAGTTACACCTGTTAATCACACATATAATTAAAGACATCATTCTAGGTCAAAATCTAACACTATCGGGGCCGGTCTTAGTTTAACAATATTTCACAACCAGGGAAACTGAACGTCGTAGAGTGAAGGGTAGCGAGTTTTATACACAGGGTAGTGATTCAGAGTGAAGTAAACAAGATGCAGATAAAAACAGATATATGATAGTATCTTAAGTTCTAAAAATGATTTAAATGGAAAATCGTTATCTTACAACTGGAAATATATCTAGCATACATCGTTATCTTACCACTGGAACATTATCTAAT
>MJUT01035206.1:797435-827856 GCA_002080005.1 Gigantidas platifrons
GAGTCTGCATATCTGAGAGAGAAAAGAGGGCCCGTTTGGCTCAACGGGTTATTAGTTGGATTACCTAACAACTCATACAAACCTATCAACAATATGGTGTGGGTACGCACCCGGCTTTGTAAATTACACAAGTGATAACGTTGCTTGCCCATGGTTGGTGGTTCTCTCCGGGTACTCCGACCTCTTTCACCACTAAAACTTATCACGACGATATAGCTGAAATATTGCTGAAAGTGGCGTTAAGCACAATAAATAAAATCAAATTAAATCAGAGAGAGAAACAGCCTCAGAAATATATGGTCTGATCTTAATTTGACAATACATTATCTCTCTCCAGAAGACACTTATAGCATTATAGTTGTTTACTTGTAGATGTATCTTTGACATACATGTATATATGTGGCATACATACATATATCTCTGGCATACATCTATGTTACTCGCAGATATACATATACTTATTTTTGTTTGACTGTATGCATACCTTCCTCAGAAACATAAACCATTATCTTTGCTCCATTTTATGCATTTTTCCCTAGGTCATATAAATAGGAATATCGATATTTAACTTAGTACGCGGAACGCGATTCTGGAATAATTTATATCTTACCATATATTGGCTTGAATGTATGATTTTGTCTTCAGTTATAACTCACCTTATTTATATTTGAACTTAGGTGCATATCTCTCAGACGTAACTAACATTAAAAAACAAAATGAAATATTTGTTAATTTGTACCTATGCAACATACAATCAAGAAAATAACCAGTGCATAAATTTCAAAAGTTGACATAATACATCTGGTGCACATGAATAAACAACGGGTGTTTGGTTGGGTTCGCGTTGTATGATCTTTAGTTTTCTGTGTAGTGTTTTATTAATCGTTTTTGTCATTTTTCTTTTTCTCCTGCTACAAACCCCGTGATAAATTATACATGATCAAAGGATCTGATTACAATTACGACAAGCGATTCGTATTCGTGGTCATTTGTGACACAGCTATTCGACCAACCAGGTAAGGTGGCGACCGTCAAACTCTCGACCTGATGATTTCAATTTAACAATAGAACCCCTTGGTTCAGTAACTTTGTTAGCAGCAACCCTATATCCAAGAAATCATTATAGGAACCACACGCTCGGGAATATCGGTTCAACGGATACTCCATTAACAGGTTGTGTTTCTACATATAACTGGAAAACTGACAATTTGAAAATTGGAATTATCACTTGTCGAAACGTGTATTTTTTAGCCGACTGTCATTGTCAACATCTACGTGTATGTCAGTGTGTGAAGCAGACCTAGCTATAGCTGTGATATAAGATAGCTCTAAGGAAAGAAAAAAACAACAATGCCGTTTTAATATTTTTAACGACGATCCTGTGTTCCTTTGTGTTGTTTGTTCGTCTTCGATTTATTGCTTCTACTTAACCATTTGGTATATTCAAACATATATTATTCCTCTAGAATCGTATGTAGTGTTTCGTTATATACAATATACGTATAAGTAGGTTGATTGCTTGAATTGCTGTGTTTAACGCTACTTTCAGCAATATTTTAGCTATATCATGGCCACCAGTTTTAGTGGTGAAAGAAGTCGGTGTACCATGCGAGAGCCAACGAAAATGGGGACGCAACTGGTAAAATCGATCACTTGTGACTCGAGTCCACGCTTTTGTGTAATGTACAAAGACTGGCGCTAACCCACATCGTATTGATGATAGGCTTGTATGACTTGCCAGGTAATTCAACTACCTAACCCGGGTCCCTTGGATAAGTAGGGTGCCATGCACAATTCCACCGACAATCACAATAAAATTACTAAACACGCACACAATTTCACCTACAATCAATATATACTGCTGGACATGCCCACAAATGTACCGATAATTATTATAGACTAATGAACACTACCGCAATTACCCAGATAATCACATTGAACTAGTAAACACGCAATCAATTCCCCCGAAAATCAATATACACTTCTACTCGGGTAGGTCTTAGTCCATTGAACAAGTTATTATAGTTGAAATTTAAGCTACCACCTGGAATCGAAATGAGACGCACCTCTGTTCTGGTAAATTGATATTTCGCATTGGCTGATGGGAGTTTTTTCGCATGTGCTGTGATGATAGATGGGTTAACTTGTAGTTTACACACTTTCAATGCAATGCCTTCTATAATGACTTCAAAGTTGGAGTGGCTTCACGTGTCATTAAACAAAACTCAGGTCTTGAACGATACAGTTTGACATTAATGACAACTCCATTTACAATATATATATCCAGATTAAATAAGTCATGCAAGAGGGGTCCCTCTAAATCACATGTTTGTGACTGTGATAAGTATAGTGATCGATTGTACAGTGAAGTGTTGGCTCCATTCTTTACGTCATTGTCATCATAATGTCCAGTTACATCTGTTATGCATAACTGACAGGTGAGTTGAGATTTCTTGACATCAGTTCCATATGAAAGTAATGTCTGGATCATTGCTTTATAAGGATAGTGTGTTGTAGTAGATGTAACCAACTTATTTTGCATGGTCACATCTACTTGACCAAGCACTGATTGAAGAAAGAGATTCACAGGTCCGATATATTCAGTTGCTTTTAAAGATGATCCATCTGCATGTTTAATGCGGACTCGTAAATACAGCTTACTTCTTTTCAAGACGTTTTCCATAGAAATTTGAGCTGCAATATTAAATTCAATTGTGGCATTTCCAGTTAATTGTGAAGTGGATCTCTGTTCCTCATAATAAATGTTGGAAACGGCCATCTGTGTAGGGGGTAGACTGAATATATCCAGTCCACTAGGTTGTGCTTCTTGAAATCGTCATTTGTTAGAACAGCCATGTTTAAGAGAATATGTCTTTAAATGAAGAATTCTATAGTTTTTTTTTTCTTTTTTGTACTTTTCCGTTTACAACTTCTTTTAGTCGGTTTTGTAATTGTCTTCTTTGTTTTCTTGGGTCTCTTTACAAGTGTTTTTTCTTGTTCTTCCTGACTTTTTGCGTCTGCTTCCCTGGACGTTTCCTAGTATGACTAACACTTTGTTGTCATCGTTTTCTTTTTATTCCTTGCTTCATGTTTTCTCTTTCTACCTCATCTTTGGCTTCATCAGTTGATTGTTGAACTGGTGACACCAGTTTGACCGTTAATTGTTCATCATGTTTATTATCTTCATTTGGGAGTCCTGCCTGTGTTATAAATTGTCGAGGGCTCCCTGTCAATGATCTGCCTCATATTTGCTTTCCTGGTTGGTGAGCGTAATTGATATAAAGAAATGTTCAATATACAGACATTTTCCATTGAAGCTTTTATATAATATTTTCTCTACTAAGAAAATCCTACATAAAATTGGAGGAAGCAACATCATTAAATTTTATTTCTGTTTGATTGAAACTGATTCTATTATATACGCCTGAAAATTAAATCCAACAGTGTTAGAATTAGATCTTTGAGATGACAAAATTATCTTCTTCCCTCGACACCATTGATACACTGCAGCACCAATCACTTAGACTTATCTCCAACGCCAAGGACCACTCGGCCACAACCTCTATATAAAAATATAGCTTCAATAGTCGAAGTGTTACCTTGTGTCGTAAGGAAAATCTAGATATAGACATAAGACAAGTGTCTAAGCGTGTTGATGGTTCATATATAATTAATATATATGTTTATCATTTTTGTATATTATTTGGAAACGGTGATTGGCTGAAAACGGGTCACATGGCGTTCTATTAAAGGTATTTTTATACCTCATATATTAATTACCATGAATAGATTAATTTGATTGGACAATGTGTAAAAATCAGAACATGTGATCACACAGCACAAAGATCATATTCGTGAAATAAAAATCATATTCCACACCCTCTGAAGACTCGAGGGTTTTCCCGCCATAGTTATCGTTCTTTGACATGAAAACTTCACAGGAACTCGGAACGCATCACTTACAGGCGACCGTTACAATCACCACAACAAATGTATTCTTCATTGTTGTGGATATGGTTTTTCAATGTCTGGCACAACGTTCCAATGGACTTAAAATATGTTTGGCAGCAGTATTATACATGTATGTGTTTTCTTGGCTTCGTTCGGTGTAATAAGTGCATGTTATATGGATGTGAATTGATTGATACCGAAAATAGCAAAATATAAAGTTTGTTAACAAGTGAGCGAAGCGAACGAGTCACATACTTCATATTCTGTCGAGCAAGCTGATATTTTGCAGTATCAATCATATTCACATTCAGATGACATGTTTATCGTCCTTAAATACATAAACACGGAGACATATATATGTTTCGATATTTGTATTTTCGCGGGAAAAATCACATAATTCATAATATTAAAAATACGCTTCCCCAAAAACATAATTCATAAGTAGTTTGCAAATATACCATTCATTTTTATGGGTTTATATCAAGATTGTTGAATTTTGCCCTTTAATGGTGATATTCGTTGTTCTTTTTTTTTCTTTTTTTTATTACAAATATCAAAGTCGGCGGATCCATCCATTTTCATTAATATTTTGCTTACTAATGACCTTCCGGATGAGATCTCGATTATGACTTAAAAATATCAGTAGTCCCAGCAGAGGTTATAAATATTTGTGTCAAGTACATTTTTGTAGGATGATGTTTGTTGATATTTCTGACACAACAGTTCCTAATTTGATTTATGTTTAAAAAATGAACTGTTGCCTAGATTATGATGCTGATTTTTATTTACTTTTTGTCATCATCACATGAATTATCGTTTAAATGTTGGGAGAATTTGGTGATAGCTCCTGCTGACTGTTGATAGGTCCTGCTCAGCTCACGCGAATTTTGATACGACTGTTGCTTATGGAGTCAGTATGTAGATATAACGGGAGGGAGGGATGATAAAACATTTATAGCATGCAGTTTCTGGATATATGAAAATGCATTCACCCCTCAGTAGCATATGCCCCTCATGATACTCTTGGGTGGATACATTTTCTTAATTTCGTCACCAGCATGCATTAAATGTATAATATTCAACCAAAATAATGTAATAATTGACTAACAATAAAATATAATCTGTATTAATTAAACGTCATTAGGTAATACACATTGTTTATTGGACATTAGCTGAAGTATATTAATTGGTGTCCTTCTCTTAAACTTATTGTTAAGTTTATCACACAATGAACACATTCCAAGTACAAAAAAACCTGATTTTTTTTATATATTTGTGTTTACCCTTTAAGTATGATAAATATGCAGTTTTGTTTGCTCCTAATTCTTTTAGAAAATGTGCTAATTCTTCTGGTGAGTTATAATCTACAGCTAATATTAATGTGTTTGCAGGGAACATTTCTTTGACTTTCGGAGCACCTCTGACAACAGGAACAAAATCATTGTCATCCTTGAATAAATCATATAACTTTTCAGTTACGTAATCTTTACACATAGAATTTTCAAATGCTAAATAAAATTTGTAATATTTACTCAGGTTGAATTTACAACCCCCTCCTTTGTCATCACATGATTTGCCACATTTCCCAAAGATGTCAACATTAATTATTTTCCTCATTTTCCGAACATATTCTTTCCTCTTCGATATTGTCTCACAGTTGCTCACAACCCATGCTACGTCTTTTGATTTTTTTTCAAATATTGCGAAATAATTTCGTTCTTTTACTGTCTCTCTTGGTACAATGTTTCCGTAAGGGCCATAACCCTCCGAATCAGGTCTGTAACTAAATGTCCAGTCAAATTTATCGACCCATTGGTTTTGCCTATAATAATTATGTGTATGGGAAGGCGATTCGTGAGACGAAAACACCCATATTTGATTGTTTCTCTTCACGGGTGGTTGGATATTCATTTCTACATGGTTGAAAAGAACCAAATCATTATTTTCTATGTCATTTTTATTGAAAGTAATTTCGCAATTCTTAACTTCACAATAATCCATTATATGTTTTGTTTTCCCCGACAACCAAGTTGGTGGCGAAAACCATAACATTTTAAATATCTTAGTAGGTTTGTCTTTACCGTTCAATGGCTTTTTGGGAGATTTGTCTCTACCGTTCCTTGCAAATGACGTATTTTTGGAGGCATGCCTAGGTGGCAAAAGAGGCCAAGGAACGGTAAATTTTGTCTGGAAATAATAATCTGTTCCCACGAAGATAATAAACAGCACAATTGAAATACCAAAGCAAAGAGAATATTTAAATGGCACTGGAATGGTCTTTATACGTCCTGAAAAATATGAAAAAGTATCACATTAATGTATGTGTCAACGTATGACTAACACATTTTCTCCGTTGTTTTTCAGTGGCCGTAGTGGTCGTGATCGTATGATAGTTGGATTTACAACTACATATACAATCGTTGGCTATAACCCCTAACGTTATGAGTTCGAATCCCACTCAGGAGAGGTGTCATCGATACATTATTAGACAAAGTTTGTTAGTAACATACGGCAGGTTAGTGGTTTTCTCGTTTTCCCCGGTTTCCTCCGCCAATAAAACTGACTGCCACGATATAACTGAAATATTGTTGAAACCTAAACCACCATCAGTTGCTTTCTGATTATGAATGAAAATGAGAGAAACTAACCCTAGCATGTAGCTGCTGCTACCCTATCATTCAATGATATCACCTGATTGCCGTAGGTAAACGTTGTAAATTGGTGGCTTCATCGCTACACTTTAAAATACTAAACATAGTCACATGAATGCGTACCACTTTTGTATGCTTTGAATATCTAACGTGTGTAGAAGATGAACAAGTTTTAAAACTATTTCACATGTATGTCGTACTGTTGTTTAAAAGAAATGTTTTTTTTAATAATATGCTTTGTATTGAATATTATGTCAAATAGCGTTAACAATGTGACATCCCCTTTACCAGGTTTAACTCCCGCAATATTTGTCTACCTGCCCCAAACCATAGCATATACTTTCTACGATTTCTGTAGTTGTTTTTTTTTTTCATTTTGTACGCTCTTTTAGTAAAAATATATCTTGTGTTGCTGTCATTGGCTACATTGTCCAACAATGCTATTTAATGATAGCCAGAACAGTGTTTCGTGATGTTGTGATTAGTTACATTATCCAACATTTATATTTGAGGATACCCAGAGGAGGGGTTGTTGGTTATGTTGGCAATATTGTCCACCATTGAATATATGAGGATACCCAGAGGAGGGGTTTGTATTTATGTCGGCTAAATTATCCACCATTTATATTTGAAGATACCAGAGGAAAGGTTCAGGTTGATGTTGGCTATGTTGTCCAGCATTTATATTTGAAGGTACCCAGAGGATTGGTTCGTGTTGATGTTGGCTATGTTGTCCACCATTTATATTTGAGGATAGCCAGAGGAGGGGTTCGTGTTGGTGCTGGCTATATAATCATTCTCACGGAACCGCGACAATTGCTGTCTCCGATGATAAAGGTCATCCCAGTAACGACTAGTTTACTCAATTGACTACTTTTTCTTTCTGTCTACATGGTATAACAATTTCCTCAAGAATACACATTTCCTAGAGACCAGAAACGACTACTTGAACAGAAATTAAACACGTTCGTGTACAAGGGGGTACGAAATATCGATGTCGCCAATATAAAATGGCTATATATTCATGTAAATAACTAGGATTTTTATCACTTTAATGGACAATGTTCATCGTTCAAAAGCGCTGACCATAATTCTTTCATTTAAAAAAAAATACCACCATTACCATTAGAGAACACAAATTATATTGGTAAATTTTCCGTTGTCTCCAAAACTGTCCAAAATATTGTTGTCATATGTTAGGGGCTGGTTGATGAAGACAGATTATTTGATTTGCTTACATAATAGTCATAACATGAAATGTGTGTAAAAAAACCAACATCATCTGGGAAAATAGCGCTTAGGTGAAAATAAATTTCGTAAAACGACGGAAATAACTAGGAAAAATACATTTATAATCTACGGGACTTTTAGTTATAAGGTTAGTAAAGTCTAAGGTAGCATTGTTTTGTTACAAAACATACAAAATAACATACACGAGGTCCAAATGCGTACTTGTTAATCCATAAATATTTAGTAACAATTGAAATAATTTCAAATTCACCTACAACGTAAACCAAAATAATAAAATTATAATTTACGGGACCTATTTTACAAGACAAACTATATACAATTTGCCGTATTAATTCATAATTAAGACATATCTTTGTTGCAAATAAAACTGTGTGGTATTTAGATCACTACCGGATGTTTATAAGTCACGTGTATGCCTGGTTTCGACAAAAATCATCGTCTGCTAAATATCTGCTTGCATGTAAGTATTGCTATATAATGACGTCTGTTTGTTTTGCGAAATGTAGAAATTGCTTATGTATAAATAAACCAATTACATTTGATATATACATGAACATATAAATGATCAATCTATGGGTTTGAATGATGTTTATACAACAGGATTAGGTCATTGCTTTGAAGTACACGACTATTATTTTTTTTTTACGAGTAAAGATTTTTTCTAAAAATAGTAATTCGGATATTTTGTTAATCTTTGACAAAGAAAACTCGGTTGGAAAACTGTAGTAAAATAAATATTGAGTTGGAAACTGTTGTCATAACCAAAGTGGTCTTCCAAGTTGTTTCTCTGGCACACATTTATCGACCATATTTAGACAAAAGTTTATTGTAATTAAATGTAAGACTACTTGAAACATTTTCCCGTAGATTAGAGAAGAGTTGTCCAGTAAATTATAATATTTTCAAAACATATAAATCAGCAAATCATATTCGATAGCGATGTTATTTGTTCTTAAACAATAGGAGACATGCAGTAAATACATGAATGTAAATATCTTTGCTTAACACTTTGGAAGAGTAGATTAGGTTGAAAATAAATCTATGTTACTGCACTAGCAAAAATGCTGATCAGTTCATAATTATATATTTCAGTATAGCCAAATCAAACGCATGAAAGAATATAGAGACAGGAAGAAAGAACAACTTAGAAAGAGATGGTTGAAAATGGAAAGGGAGCGAATCAAGGGGTACTTTCAGCCAATAGAGATGCTGGCTGATGATGAAAAAGAAAAGAGACATGACAAAAACCGTAGAGTAGCACATACATTTAACAGAACGCACAAGACAGATATGAAAAATAATGCCGATTTGGGAGATGTAAATGAAAATCCAAATACAATATAACACGTGACAAGTGGAAGCAAGGGGAGCGATAATATCAGAGTCAGCAGCACCACCAACGAATTTAGTTTGACAGTACAGCTTCCTTTTCATTATCCCAGTGGAAGTCAATGTAAAGGGTGCAGGAAGAGGGTGCCTAATGCCCTAAAGAGATTATATAAAACAATATTAAAACTGAAATATGAAAATGAAAACTTAAGGAAAAATTAAAAACAATACAAAAGCGTCTCTGCAGAACTCAGACGAAGACAGCAAACCCACAAACAACTAAAAGTAAAACATAGCTTATTCTAAAGAGATCAAGAATAAAAAGAGTGTACCGGACATACGGAAGCGTCTCATATACAACGATTGCTTGAACGAGGAACTTCAGATAGCCGTAGATGACAACCCAACCAGACAAAATGCTGTTCATAAAGTCGTGTCTGGAAATATAGTAAAACGGTATAGATTGAAAACTCTTGTGCAGAGCATGGCATCGTTGAACAGACGCAAGTTGTTATCTAACAAGGATTTAAGGTTGAAAAAGAAAACACTTTTGAAACAAAAAAGCAGATAGATTGAGACAAGATGTTGTGGGTTTTCTAAGCAGATACGACAACTGTCGTATCTTACCAGGAAAGATATGCGCTGTGAAAGTAGGAAAAGGTAAACAGCACAAACGAGTACTGAATGATTATTTACACAACCTACATCTGGAGTACCAAGCCGAATCTAATTTCTCAATATATCTCTCCACATTCTGTCTACTAGGTGCATGACATATCAGCCTTGTAAATTTTGCGTCTAGAAGCATTTGCTTGTGTGCAAAGCATCATAACATCAGTTTCAAGCTAAGAACATTGCAAACTCTTGCGGTATCGACTGTGACGAGCCCAGACACTTTTGTAAATACGTATAAAGATTCTGAAAATAAATTAGAGGACATGTTGGAAAATATTCTCGACGAAAACATCACGTTCCAGCAATGGAAACGTGTGAATCTTCAGAACGGAAAGGAACACATGCGAATTGTAGAAAATAATTTAACAAAAACCGAATTCATAGCAATCGTGAAAGATGAATTTGCAGCATTCGTTACTCATGTAGAGAGAGTGGCCCATCAGTACAAGTCTGTAAAACAAATGGAAGATCAACTACCTTATAATTTAAACTTATTTTATTGCTCATAATAACAACAAATGGATCAGACACAAGTCTTACAACTTAGAAATGTCTTCTTCGCTAGTTACATCAATTTACATATAATCAGAACAGTATTAAATACATAATAACATATTTGTTAGGAATATGGAGACGAAGGGAAAAAAATAATAAGAGAAAGAAGAAAAAAAAACATACAATAGAACAGAAAAAAAGCAAATTTCAATAGTCGATGAAACATACTGTGAGCTAAGGTATAATATATTGCAAATCGAGCACACCTCAAAGACAGTTCTTAAACACGTGGTGTATGAGTATTGCATACTGGAATCATGTTACCATTAGACATATAGTTTATATGTTGGGATTTATTTAATTCATGATGATCTTTCATAGGTAAGTACAATTTGAACTGAATAACACATGTATATTTCATCGACTTGAGACACGTCAATAGTTTATGATGATTTTATTTGTTAAATTAACAAAAGGGATAGGACACAAGTTTTGCCAACTTATGAAGTCTTCTCCCATTAATACAATAAATTCACATAGTATAATGATCATTCTGAGCATGCATATAATACATATAGAAAATATATTGTAAATAATGTAATAAACGAATTAATAACAAAAAATAAAAATTGTGTTGGATGGATGCGAGGTTGGAGAGTAGATAATTATCGAGTAATTATACTACAAGGAATCTTTTTGAAGATTTAATAAAATTCAAAACGTGTTTGAAGATATTAATATGTTCTTCGTATGTTAAGTCATCGGACCCGCGAGTTAGTAGATTCAGATCGATTGTCTGTACCCAAGTCTTATTTCTGTATACTTAGGACAAGTAAAAAATTAATGGAATGCATCTTCCCGTGGGGCTCCACAGGAACAAGCAGCATCATTTACTATATTGACCTTTGATAGATCATAATTTAGAAATGAATACGAGTTACGAAGTTGAGTAATATTATGTTTTCTGGGACCATAATAAAAATGTTTCGGGATACGCTTTGTATTATCTGCCTGTTCCTTTCGAATGGCTTTGTTGAATTTAGTTAATGTGTCAAGATTACGATCAGATTGATCTAGCCGGTTCCAGAGTTTAACAGTAGATGGAATAAAAGATTATGTTGTGATCGAGAGTCTACAAAAAGGTATTATTAAATCCGAACCGTTTCTTAAGGGGTAAATATTTGAGCTTTGTACAGTAGGAGGAATACGTTCTCTAAGATAATTTGGTGCATGTCCTTTCTTTATATTATAAAATAACTGGAGTTTCCTATTATGTCTTCTACTAGAGAGACACGTCAATCAATCAATACACCAAGTGCGACCAGGAAAAGAATATACATATATGTAGAAGTACACAATGTTGACAATTGTCAATAATATTATACATGTTGACTTGTTTGTTCAAGAGAAACGCCGTGTATCTTTTATGTATTTCTGTACACTTGAAAATATAAACGTGTTCATTTCTACAGACAGGTTACCATTTCCAAATAGCAAAATATCGATATTTACCGGTATACCTCCCATATCAAGCATACTTAATTCAATGAGAATGTTATTTCTAAGTAAATTGAATTTATTACAATATAATAGAAAATGCTCGGAACATTCGTTTTTATATCCACATGAACAAGAAGCACTAGAGACTAAATTCGATTTTAATAAGTCGCTGTTCAGAGAACTACATTTATTTCTAAGTCTAGCATGCAATACACTAAGATGTCGGTCTTCACAAGAAAAGTAAGAAGGTACTGTTTTCGATTGAAAATATTGTTGTTGCAATATGGGTTTAAAAGACGGAATTGTCGGCAGTTGATGAAGGTTCAGATCTAGAGTGTTCCATAATTTAATAGTACTTGGAAAATAAGACTGTTGATATGTAGAAAATCGGTATGATGGTTGTGAAATATTTAGTCTGTTCCTTAAATTATAATTATTAGAGTCAGCGACTGTAGGTGGTACCATTTCTGTTAAATTATCAGGCACTTGGCCGTTAACAATTTTATAAAATAGGACCAATGTTCGTACCTCCCGTCTAGTTTTCAACTTTTCCCACCCCGTCTCGATATAAATAGAATGTATACTGGCAAACGATGGTAATCCCGTAACAATACGCGCAGCTTCAAGTTGTACTTTTTCTAATCTGTCCGAATTTATTTGTCCACAATTATCCCACACTTCGGATGCATATTCCAATACAGGTCTAATCAATGTTAAGTAGATTTTTTCTAAGTAATTTCTTTTAAGACGGTATTTTAATTTTCTGAGTACATTAACTTGTTTCGAAGCTGATTCAATTAATTTGTCTATGTGCTTAGTCCACTTACAGTCACTGCTGAATGCAATCCCTAAATGTTTGTGTGTATGTACTGGATCAATAGCTGTTTGATCAAATTCAAATGTTAAATTACATTCAACGCCATTGACATTAAAAATAATAATTTAAGTTTTGGTGGGATTAAACTTTAATAACCACCTGTTTGACCATTTTTTCAGGTGATTCAGATCTGTATTAATCATATTCACTAGTGTGCATTCATCTTATGCTATATGTCCAATAAACGTGTCATCAGCAAAAAGACGACCTAGACCTACTATCTCATCAGTAATATCGTTTATGAAAATCAGGAACAATAAAGGCCCCAATACTGACCCCTGAGGCACACCCGCATGCAAATGACCAATCTCAGATAAAGCATCTTGTATCATAACTCTTTGAGTACGGTTAGAAAGATAACTTTTTAACCAACAAAACAGATCTCCTTTAATACCATATTTTCCAAGTTTATATAAAAGTGCTTTTACCCAAACTGTATCAAATGCTTTGCTTATATCAGCAAATGTAACACTAGTCACTTGTTTTGCCTCTAATGCAAGTAATATTATATGATACAACTCTATTAGTTGATGACTTGTAGAGTGATCTGCCATAAATCCCGACTGGAACTTGTATAATAGTTTATTTTCACATGCTTGAAAATAATTTTTTCCAGAACTTTATTTACACATGAAAGTAAAGAAATGGGTCTATAGTTTGACGGTAAAGTGTTGTCCCCATTTTTAAACAGAGGGATTACATGGCCGATTTTCCAGTCCGATGGAAATACTTTTCACGTAGGGATTTGTTAAATAAACTACACAATGGTTTCGATATCTCCTCCTTTACAGACACTAACATCCTATTACTAATTATATCGGGACCAACAGCTTTATTTGCATTAAGAGTACATAACATATCGCTTACTTCTTGTTCAGTAACGATAACTTGGGATAAAATATTTTCACATCTGTCATGAAAATCTGGCAAGACAGCATCATCGTCGTTCAACTTGGTAATCGAGCAAAATTATTTGTTCAAAACATTGGCTTTCTGAGTGGCATCATATGCCAAATTAAAATTATTGAATGGATCATGGAGTGGAGGTAACTCATTCGTAGAGCGGTCATTTTTTAGTAACATGTGAATTGTTTTCCAATACATTTTGCTATTTACTGTTTTGAGATCATCAAGATGTTCATTAATATTATCGTATTATGATCAACTACCTGCGAACCATGCTCTTATTCAAATGGATTTCAGTGAGAACTATAACAGTCAAACAATGGAGGGGATACAATCTGCGTATTGGAATGCGTCAATGGTAACTCCCATCCTACTATCATTTATTTCAAAGATGCTAACAAAAGTCTAAGTCATAGCAGTTTGGTGTTTGTATCGGATTCATTACACAACAATGCCGGAATGGTTTACGCGATTGTGAAGAAATTAGTAACTACGGTAAAGAAATACGTACCAGAACTGAAACATGTACATTTTTGGACAGACTCCACGTCATCCGAATACCGGAATAAGTCTATGTTTGATTTGATCAGTAGGTTTGAAGTTAATCATGAATGCAAAGCGTCATGGGATTACTTTGAATCAGGCCATGCACAGAGTGTGTGCGATGGAGTGCGTGACACCACCAACAGAAACGGGATAATGCAGTAAAACAGGAAAAAAAACGTTAATTCAAGATGCCACGGAATTTTTCGCTTAGGCCACTCAGTCTGAGGGCGAGATCGAATACCAGTTGATCACTACTGATGAATACGAGATGACAAATGCCGAAACCGAAGAAAGAAAAGCGGTCATTAAACCAATAAAGGGAACGATGACCTTGCATGCTATTTCAACAGATAATCAGGGCTATTTGATAAAAAGAAACACCACCTGCTCATGTTGAAACTGTTTTAATAGGGCAGATGGATTTCATGGAGTATCTACATGCAGGTGGGACAGTGTGGTCTTGCTAAAACAGACTGAACATCCCGTGCATGATACACAAATTTAGGTTGGTGACAACAATGCAACTCCTGTTCAGAATGAAGAAATTACATGTAGCAAGGGCGATTATGTTCTAGCTGCTTATGATAGAAGTTGCTACATCGGAAAAGTTTTAGAGGACGACGTCAGTGATATGACTCTACCTATTGACTTCATGGTTGAGAGCGGCAAGGTTGTTAACAGATTGTGTTGACGAAATATACAGGACACGTTATGGATTAACAGCAAAGATATCATTCAAAAAATCCAGCACGCAATAGCCACTAGAAAAGGAAGTCGACTGTGCGTGTTTCTGATGATGTCACGGAGTTTATAGAAACATACAACAGTAACCTACCTACGGGACAAGTCGTTTTCGCTATTGATGACAATCTATACTCTGTTTGATTGTTATAATAGTGTTCAAATTGTTATTTTGCCGTATTCCGTTTTATTTTGTTTTTCTTTCTAAATTGTTTATTTTTTTTTCGCGAAACTATGATGTTTCCAGTAAATATTTACTTTTTAAAAGATTTTATGAGTTTGATTTTATTAATGTTGTGGTCCAAGAGAGACCATCATCTTGTCTGTTTCCTTTTAATCAGTAAAACATCAACATTTCTCTAAGACTACGTTTGGTTGTTTTTTTCTGAAGTACAAAGTAGTATAACATTTTACAAAGTTGTACTATGCGAGACAATTCTTTTGAATTGATACATACGTTGGTTTGTTCTTTAATTTAAAGATTTGATGTCTTACCTGGTAAATAAGGATATATTACAAGGTTTATATAGCTACTTATTTATTTAATATATTATCAGGTTGTAATTATAAGGCAAATCAAAGGTTACAGCATTTTAAAAATTAACATTTTCTTTTTCTATTCATATTATTGAAACCTATTTTTGAAGCAAAATCAGCGCTTAAGCAATGGAACCTTGACATATTTTTCTTGTGGATCACTTCTAGTCATATTTTTCCCAACATCCAAATGAATATACTAAATTTTATATTCAACCAGAACAAATAAATAAATGTTGATATATTTTAAAATTTGCCTAGAAATCATTGCATAGGTGGTTCGTTGTCGACACATATTATAATGAAAATATCATCAAACGTTGAATAAAATTTGGGATTTAATGGCCAGTATAGTCAGTTTCATGATGACAATCTATGCATTCGGTTTTCTTGACAGATATGTTTGGGTATTTTTTTTTCTGCCGTTGTTGCAGTTCCGAGAGAATGAGTCTATATTGTCCACCATTTATATTTGAGGATACCCAGAGGAGGGGTTCGTGTTTATGTTGGCTATATTAACAGTTAGTGTGACAAAAACGGGAAGGTACATATGCAGTGTTAACATGTATTGTGACGATAACTGGGATTTCTATAGGCAGTGTTAGCATTTATAGTGACAATAATGTTGAGGTTTAAATGCAGTGTTAACATTCATTGTGACAATAACGGGAGGGGGGTCTATGTGCAGTGCTAACAGTTGTTGTGACAAAAACGGGGAGGTCTATATGCAGTGCTAACATTTATTGCGAAAATAACGGGAAGGTATATATACAGTGTTACCAGTTATTGCGACAATAACGGGAAGGTCTATATGCAGTGTTAACATTCATTGTGACAATAGTGGGGAGGTCCACATGCAGTGTTAACAGTCATTGTGACAATAACGGGGAGGTTTATATGCAGTGTTAACAGTTATTGTGACAATAACGGGGAGGTATATATGCAGTGGTAACAGTTATTGTGTCAAGAACAGGGAGGCTTATATGCAGTGTTGACAGTTATTGTGACAATAACGGGCAGGTATATATGTAGTGTTAGCAGTTATTGTGACAGTAACAGGGAGGTCTATATACAGTGTTAGCAGTTAATGTGACAATAACGGGGAGGTCTATGAGCAGTACTGACAGTTATTGTGAAAATAACGGAAGGTATATATGCAGTGCTAACAGTTATTGTGACAATAACGGGGAGGTATATATGCAGGACTAACAGTTATTGTGACATAATGTGGAGGTATATATGCAGTGTTAGCAGCTATTGTGACAATAATGCCAATAACGGGGAGGTATATATGTAGTGCTAACCGTTATTGTGACAATAACGCGGATGTCTGTATGCAGTATTAACAGTTATTGTGACAATAATGACACTAAGAAGGGGGTTTATATGCAGTGTTAACAGTTATTGTGACAGAAACGGGGAGGTATATATGCAGTGTTAACAGTTATTGTGACAATCACGAGGAGTTATATTGTAAGTGTTAACAGTTATTGTGACAATAACGGGGTGTCTACATGCAGTTTTAACAGTTATTGTAACAATAACAGGGAGGCTTATATGCAGTGTTAACAGTTATTGTGACAATAACTGGCAACTCTATATGTAGTGTTAGCAGTTATTGCGACAATAACAGGGAGGTCTATATACAGTTTTAGCAGTTATTGTGACAATATATGGGGAAATCTATTATAAAAAGAATGAATAGGGATAGGTACAATTTTTACCAATACTAACAATTGTGCAGGCTTAGCGGCTTCTCTAGAAACGCTGAGCATTAAATCAATTTAAAATTATATCTGTGTTAGATATTTTCGTTCGGTCAATTCCATTGTTAAATTGACGACTTGTCATTCCAGTCATATTCTCTTATTTGTATTTTCTATAAGGGTTTTCTTTAGCTGTAAAGTCCTAACAAAAATAATAAAATATCAAAATGCTCACATTTTTGCATTTTGTATAATTTGTGAGTGTAGATAATGATTTACCTATATATACTGTAAGTATATGTGTTAAATAACAAATATTGGTTTTTACCGTAAAAACACTTTTACATGATAAATACACATTATTATGATTTTTTTTTATTTTAAATATTCGACCACCTTTTTTCCTGAGGCAGAATATTGACCATATATAGCACAAACATTGCGGATGATAATTTCACAATGTTGAATTGTTAAATTTCACAATGTTGTATTGGCGTTATACATTAATCCGTTGACATTGAATGAGGACAGCTTATCATGGAAGAAAATCATACAACTGAAAAGAACATACATATTGCCTTTGTAACGATAACAATCCCGAAGTAAGCACAGATATGCAGTATTATGGGATAATCAGTGGTGTAGAAATGATTAAGTAACGAGGGGCAAAATGGAGGCTACATGTGGATCCATGGCTGGCATGTGTGTGTGTGTGTCTGTGTGTGTCGAGGGAGTCTATAGCACACACATTTAAACGTTTTATTCATACCAATATGTAATAGAAGGCAATATTTCAAGCTTGTACAGAAATCACATTTTACCCATTATTAAAGGTACTAATAAATGTCTATTATTATTATCACATATTTGAGCCGTCGTGGCCGTGATCGTATGGTAGTTGGACATACACCTACCTATGCAATCAGTGCATATCATCACTGATGTTGTGAGTTCGAATCTCGATCAAGGAGAAGTGTACAACATTATGTGATAAAGTTTGTCAGTGACTTGCGACAGGTCGGTGGTTTTCTCTGGTTTCCTCCACCAATAAAACTGACCGCCACGATACAGCTGAAATATTGTTGAAAGTGGTGTTAAACACCATGATACAAACACTATCATCACATATTAAACAGCTACATATGATCAACTGTTTTTTGTTTACCTAATTTTCTTTCGCGTTTCAAAAAATGAATACTCATATGCGTGTTTGAGTTACTGTTAATGATAATGTGTATTTTTTATAAACAGTTTATGAATGTCTTATTATCTCATCCACATAGATTGAAAGTTACACCTGTAAATCACACATATATTTAAAGACATCATTCTAGGTCAAAATCTGGCCCTATCGGGGCCGGTCTTAGTTTAACAATATTTCACAACCAGGGAAACTGAACGTCGTAGAGTGAAGGGTAGCGAGTTTTATACGCAGGATAGTGATTCAGAGTGAAGTAAACAAGATGCAGATAAAAACAGATATATGCTAGTAACTTAAGTTCTAAAAATGATTTAAATGGAAAATCGTTATCTTACAACTGGAAATATATCTAGCATACATCGTTATCTTACCACTGGAACATTATCTAATATAAAACGTTTTCTTACCACTGGAACATTATCTAATATAAATCGGTATCTTACCTCTTGGACATTCTCTAATTATAATCGTGATCGTGATCTTACCACTGGAACACTATCTAATATACATCGCTATCTTACCATTGGAACATTATCTACAATAAATCGTTATCTTACCACTGGCACACTTTATAATCAAAACCGTATTCTTACAACTGGAATACTATCTAAGTATAATCGGTATCTTACCACTGGAACACTATCTAATATAAATCGGTATCTTACCACTTGGACATTCTCTAATTATAATCGTGATCGTGATCTTACCACTGGAACACTATCTAATATACATCGCTATCTTACCATTGGAACATTATCTACAATAAATCGCTATCTTACCACTGGAACACTATCTAATTAAAATCGTTATCTTACCACTCAAACACTATCTAATTATAATCGTCATATTACAATTGAAACGTTATATAATTTAAATCGTTATCTTACCATTCAAACACTATCTAATTATAATAGTTATCTTACCACTGGAACACTATCTAATTATAATCATCATCTTACCTCTGAAACACTAATCCACTGACGTAGTAACATCTGTGTGAGAATGAAGAGTATTACAACTCATATCAAGTTCTGAAGATGTCGCTAAGTCACTATTGCTCCTGTAAACTAGAGAATATGGCTTCAATATTACTAAGAAGGAAACTAGGCATGTGATTAGAAAATATTGAAAGTTCATCACTAGGACTACACTACATTGGACTCCAGAAGGAAAGCGCAAGCGTGACAGACCGAAAAACACACGGAGGCGTACGGTAGAATAAGAGATGAAGACCATGAACAATACCTTGAGGAATGTCGAAAAGATGGCTAAAGACAGACAGAAATGGAGGACCTTTGTTGCTGCCCTACATGCCAACGGCATAGTAGGCAGTAAGAAAGTAAGTAAGCGAATCATATCACTTCAAAAATGAAATTATCCACTTTATTCTAAATAGATTGAGATTGTGTTCTATTATAATAGGTTCATATGTCATGATCGTGCATTGGTTAATCCTTCCGGGCATTGTTGGTATTGTTGCATTTCTTGCCTTACTAGTTGCTAAATAAACGTTAGAGAAAACCAGAGGGGCAATCAAGAGAAAGTGTCAACGTTCGATATACACAAGACACAGCACAAAGAAAAACACAGCAGAAAAAACTATAAAAGATGAACAACACGACCCCACCAAACAAAACCGGTGGTTCTGCCTTTCATATGTACCACTATGCTGCTAATTTGATTTACTGCCCGATGCTTAGTTTAATTAATTTGATCATTCAATCGCAGCGCCGGTGTATTCGTTAACGTGCTCGCCTCGAGTGCTGTAGATCGGTTGTTCGAGCCACGATCCGGTTATACCAAAGACTATCCAAATACTAATTGCTGCTTCTACGCAAATCATGTAGTATTAAGGAATAAAAGCAACACCTAGTTGGTTCGGTATCAGGTATGGATCCAAGTGGAGTAAAGTTTCTACTCGCGGACTGTTGTTTCAGTGGGCTAGCACCATTACTATCCAACTAAGCGTGTTGGTATAGTACAAAACGGATATCATCAGCATAGAAAATTAACTTGTTCTCGCCATGATAGAAATTGAAAAAAAATGATGATTGAAATAACAATCACTCACCCAATCTTTCATTATTTACATTAGATATCAGAATAATAGTAATCGACAAGTCTTCTATCCCGATATGAAAATGATGCAAAGAAAACCTTTTCAGGATTTCCTTGATATAGGGTTACTTCTAACAAGGAAGCTACTGGGCCAAGGGTTCCCATTGGAGAAGCTGAAACCATCACTTCGGAAGCTTTACGGTCACCACCGTGACTATGCTAACTGTTACGGAATGTCGATGTCACAATTGACCACTGGTAGTTTCTACTTGTCGGAAACACTTGCCGGTCTTTCCTCATTCATGACTTAGCACCGGATTTGTAAATAGAATAGCACGACAGTTGCCTTCCGGAGCACATGCGTTCACCCCGTTTTTAATAGGGTTTGTCTAGGTCTTTCTTTAATTTTGTGTGAAGTGTTTTGTGCATCGTTGATTGTTATTTTATCCTTTTTTCACCATTTTGTTGTCTGTCCTTCTTTGACATACGGATTCTGGTCCCGTCTTTGTATCTTTAAACTCTTCTGCCAATTACATACAAATGACGAAAGATGTTATTGACATGATAATTTGGTTCAAATTTGTCACTGTTATGTCTTACGATGAATGTGAATACTTTCTTATATTTAAATGTTGATCGGGTCTGTTTAATATAACTTTTGTGTCACGACGATTAACTATATTAGCATAATATTCATTATTAATTAACTTTGATTTATTAGCCTTTATATGATCAAATTTGTCAATGATTGATTTTTGATTGATTGATGGTGTTTAACGCCACTTTCAACAATATTTCATCTATATCATGGCGACCAGTTTTAATGATGGAGGAAGGCGGAGTACCCGGAGAGAACCACCGACCATGGGCAAGCAACTGGTAAACTTTATCACTTGCGTTGCGAGTCGAGTGCACCTTTTTTGTAATTTTCATTGGCATTCGGTTGCGCCGCAGGTCGATACAGCAGGCCTCGGATCCATAACTAGGCCAATATGAAAAACATCAGATAATGATACTATAATAGTATTGCTTTCCTTGTAATAACGCTGCTTGCCCGATTATATATGAAGCTTGACGTGTTACTCACACGTAACAAAAAAGACTTGCATGGTCGTATAATGTTGATAAGAGGAGAATTCTTGTCCCATAAAGCCAGTTAACAACGCCAATTGTGTGTTGCTGAATTGTTCGTACTTAAGGGAATTGTCAGTGATCATGTATTTATGTGTTAGCCTTATCGATTTTTCTTCATTTAATGATTTCTCTATTGAATTTTGAAACTGTTCCGACAGAGTGGCATTTTTTTCAGTTTATTATCTATACATATAATGTATGATTACACGCTTCTCCCCTAAGTCATAGGAAGTCTGTTTTGTTTTTGCTGCAAAATATGTTTTATCTGTCAGATGGAAATCATCGTAGATAAGTTTCACTGTATTTGTATCCACTGGAACTATGCTATATTTGTTTGAGAGTCTGCATATCTGAGAGAGAAAAGAGGGCCGATTGGCTCAACGGGTTATTAGTTGGATTACCTAACAACTCATACAAACCTATCACCAATATGGTGTGGGTTTGCACCCGGCTTTTTAAATTACAAAAAGGTGTACTCAACTCGCAACCACAAGTGATAACGTTTACTAGTTGCTTGCCCATGGTTGGTGGTTCTCTCCGGGTACTCCGACTTCTTCCACCACTAAAACTTATCACGACGATATAGCTGAAATATTGCTGAAAGTGGCGTTAAGCACAATAAATAAAATCAAATTAAATCAAAGAGAGAAACAGCCTCAGAAATATATGGTCTGATCTTAATTTGACTATACAGTTATCTCTCTCCAGAAGACACTTATAGCATTATAGTTGTTTACTTGTAGATGTATCTTTGACATACATGTATATATGTGGCATACATACATATATCTCTGGCATACATCTATGTTACTCGCAGATATACATATACTTATTTTTGTTTGAGTGTATGCATACCTTCCTCAGACACATAAACCCTTATCTTTGCTCCATTTTATGCATTTTTCCCTAGGTCATATAAATAGGAATGTCGATATTTAACTTAGTACGCGGAACGCGATTCTGGAATAATTTGTATCTTACCATATATTGGCTTGAATGTATGATTTCGTCTTCAGTTATAACTCACCTTATTTATATTTGACCTTGGGTGCATATCTCTCAGACGTAACTAACATTAAAAAACAAAATGAAATATTTGTTAATTTGTACCTATGCAACATACAATCAAGAAAATAACCAGTGCATAAATTTCAAAAGTGGACATAATACATCTGGTGCACATGAATAAACAACGGGTGTTTGGTTGTGTTCGCGTTGTATGATCTTTAGTTTTCTGTGTAGTGTTTTATTAATCGTTTTTGTCATTTTTCTTTTTCTCCTGCTACAAACCCCTTGATAAATTATACATGATCAAAGGATCTGATTACAATTACGACAAGCGATTCGTATTCGTGGTCATTTGTGACACAGCTATTCGACCAACCAGGTAAGGTGGCGACCGTCAAACTCTCGACATGATGATTTCAATTTAACAATATAACCCCTTGCTTCAGTAACTTTGTTAGCAGCAACCCTATATCCAAGAAATCATTATAGGAACCACACGCTCGGGAATATCGGATCAACTGATACTCCATTAACAGGTTGTGTTTCTACATATAACTGGAAAACTGACAATTTGAAAATTGGAATTATCTCTTGTCGAAACGTGTATTTTTTAGCCGACTGTCATTGTCAACATCTACGTGTATGTCAGTGTGTAAAGCAGACCTAGCTATAGCTGTGATATAAGATAGCTCTAAGGAAAGAAAAAAAACAACAATGCCGTTTTAATATTTTTAACGACGATCCTGTGTTCCTTTGTGTTGTCTGTCCGTCTTCGATTTACTGCTTCTAATTAACCATTTGGTCATGGCCACCAGTTTTAGTGGTGAAAGAAGTCGGTGTACCATGCGAGAGCCAACGAAAATGGGGACGCAACTGGTAAAATCGATCACTTGTGACTCGATTCCACGCTTTTGTGTAATGTACAAAGACTGGCGCTAACCCACATCGTATTGATGATAGGCTTGTATGAGTTGCTAGGTGATTCAACTACCTAACTCGGGTCCCTTGGATAAGTAGGGTGCCATGCACAATTCCACCGACAATCACAATAAAATTACTAAAGACGCACACAATTTCACAGACAATCAATATATACTGCTGGACATGCCCACAAATGCACCGATAATTATTATAGACTAATGAACACTACCGCAATTACCCAGATAATCACAATGAACTAGTAAACACACAATCAATTCCCCCGAAAATCAATATACACTTCTACTCGGGTAGGTCTTAGTCCATTGAACAAGTTATTATAGTTGAAATTTAAGCTACCACCTGGAATCGAAATGAGACGCACCTCTGTTCTGGTAAATGGATATTTCGCATTGACTGATGGGAGTTTTTCCGCATGTGGTGTGATGATAGATGGGTTAACTTGTAGTTTACACACTTTCAATGCAATGCCTTCTATAATGACTTCAAAGTTGGAGTGGCTTCACTTGTCATTAAACAAAACTCAGGTCTTGAACGATACAGTTTGACATTAATGACAACTCCATTTACAATATTTCTATCCAGATTAAATAAGTCATGCAAGAGGGGTCCCTCTAAATCACATGTGTGTGACTGTGATAAGTATAGTGATCGATTGTACAGTGAAGTGTTGGCTCCATTCTTTACGTCATTGTCATCATAATGTCCAGTTACATCAGTTATCCATAACTGACTGGTGAGTTGAGATTTCTTGGCATCAGTTCCATATGAAAGTAATGTCTGGATCATTGCTTTATAAGGATAGTGTGTTGTAGTAGATGTAACCAACTTATTTTGCATGGTCACATCTACTTGACCAAACACTGATTGAAAAAAGAGATTCACAGGTCCGATATATTCAGTTGCTTTTAAAGATGATCCATCTGCATGTTTAATGCGGACTCGTAAATACAGCTTACTTCTTTTCAAGACGTTTTCCAAAGAAATTTGAGCTGCAATATTAAATTAAATTGTGGCATTTCCAGTTAATTGTGAAGTGGATCTCTGTTCCTCATAATAAATGTTGGAAACGGCCGTCTGTGTAGGGGGTAGACTGAATATATCCAGTCCACTAGGTTGTGCTTCTTGATATCGTCATTTGTTAGAACAGCCATGTTTAAGAGAATATGTCTTTAAATGAAGAATTCTATAGCTTTTTTTCTCTTTTTCTCTACTAAGAAAATCCTACATAAAATTGGAGTAAGCAACATCATTAAATTGTATTTCTGTTTGATTGAAACTGATTATATTATATACGCCTGAAAATTAAATCCAACAGTGTTAGAATTAGATCTTTGAGCTGACAAAATTGTCTTCTTACTTCGACACCATTGGTATACTGCAGCACCAATCACTTAGACTTATGTCCAACGCCAAGGACCACTCGGCTACAACCGCTATATAAAAATATAGCTTCAATAGTCGAAGTGTTACCTTGTGTCGTAAGGACAATCTAGATATAGACATAAGACAAGTGTCTAAGCGTGTGTAGATGGTTCTTATAGACATTGATAAAGTCCCTCGGTGGGACGAAAATAGACATTGATAAAGTCCCTCGGTGGGACGAAAATTTTGTCATTCAACGAAGTGTTTAATTCTTTATCACTTTGTTTTGTGTACTTGGTGTTGTTTTACAAACCATTTTAGACGTTTATATATATATATATATATATTTATCATTTTTCATTTTTGTATATTATTTGGAAACGGTGATTGGCTGAAAACGGGTCACATGACGTTCTATAAAAGGTATGTTTATACCTCATACATTAATTACCATGAATAGATTAATTTGATTGGACAATGTGTAAAAATCAGAACATGTGATAACACAGGACAAAGATCATATTCCGTGAAATAAAAATCATATTCCATACCCTCTTAAGCCTCAAGGGTTTTGCGCCATAGTTATCGTTCTTTCACAGGAAAACTTCACAGGAACTCGGAACGCATCACTTACAGGCGACCGTTACAATCACCACAACAAATGTATTCTTCATTGTTGTGGATATGGTTTTTGAATGTCTGGCACAACGTTCCAATGGACTTAAAATATGTCTGGCAGCAGTATTATACATGTATGTTTTTTCTTGGCTTCGTTCGGTATAATAAGTGCATGTTATATGGATGTGAATTGATTGATACCGAAAATAGCACAATATAAAGTTTGTTAACAAGTGAGCGAAACGAACGAGTCACAAACTTCATATTCTCTCGAGCAAGCTGATATTTTGCAGTATCAATCATATTCACATTCAGATGACATGTGTATCGTCCTTAAATACATAAACACGGAGACATATATATGTTTCGATATTTGTATTTTCGCGGGAAAAATCACATAATTCAAAATATTAAAAATACGCTTCCCCAAAACATAATTCATAAGTAGTTTGCAAATATACCATTCATTTTTACGGGTTTATATAAATGTTAAGATTGTTGAATTTTGCCCTTTAATGGTGATATTCGTTGTTCGTTGTTCTTTTCTTTTTTTTTTTCTTTTTTTTTTATTATAAATATTAAAGTCGGCGGTTCCATCCATTTTCATTAAATATTTTGTTTACTAATGACCTTCCGGATTAGAAAGAACAAACGTCATGATCTCGATTATGACGTAAAAATATCAGTAGTCCCAGCAGAGGTTATAAATATTTGTGTCAAGTACATTTTTGTAGGATGATGTTTGTTGATATTTCTGACACAACAGTTCCTAATTTGATTTATGTTTAAAAAATGATCTGTTACCTAGATGATGATGCTGATTTTATTTACTTTTGTCATCATCAAATGAATTATCGTTTAAATGTTGGAAGAATTTGGTGATAGCTCCTGCTGACTGTTGATAGGTCCTGCTCAGCTCACGCGAATTTTGATACGACTGTTGCTCATGGAGTCAGTAGGTAGATATAGCGGGAGGGAGGGATGATAAAACATTGATAGTATGCAGTTTCTGGAAATATGAAAATGTATCCACCCCTCAGTAACATATGCCCCTCGGACATTGCCGTCATGGAACATGATACTCTTGGGTGGATACATTTTCATAATTCCGTCACCAGCATGCATTAAATGTATAATATTCAACTAAAATAATGTAATGCAATGACTAACAATAAAACATAATCTGTATTAATTAAACGTCATTAGGTAATACACATTGTTCATTGGACATTAGCTGAAGTATATTAATTGGTGTCCTTCTCTTAAACTTATTGTTAAGTTTATCACACAATGAACACATTCCAAGTACAGAAAAAACTTATTTTTTTATATATTTGTGTTTAACCTTTAAGTATGATAAATATGCAGTTTCGTTTGCTCCTAATTCTTTTAGATAATGTGCTAATTCTTCTGGTGAGTTATAATCTACAGCTAATATTAATGTGTTTGCAGGGAACATTTCTTTGACGTTCGGAGCACCTCTGACAACAGGAACAAAATCATTGTCATCCTTGAATAAATCATATAACTTTTCAGTTACGTAATCTTTACACATAGAATTTTCAAATGCTAAATAAAATTTGTAATATTTACTCAGGTTGAATTTACAACCCCCTCCTTTGTCATCACATGATTTGCCACATTTCCCAAAGATGTCAACATTAATTATTTTCCTCATTTTCTGAACATATTCTTTCCTTTTCGATATTGTCTCACAGTTGCTCACAACCCATGCTACGTCTTTTGATTTTTTTTCAAATATTGCGGAATAATTTCGTTCTTTTATTGTCTCCCTTGGTACAATGTTTCGTAAGGGCCATAACCCTTCGAATCAGGTCTGTAACTAAATGTCCAGTCAAATTTATCGACCCATTGGTTTTGCCTATAATAATTATGTGTATGGGAAGGCGATTCGTGAGACGAAAAGCCCCATATTTGATTGTTTTTCTTCACGGGTTGTTGGATATTAATTTCTACATGGTTGAAAAGAACCAAATCACTATTTTCTATGTCATTTTCGCAATTCTTAAATTCACAATAATCCATTATATGTTTTTTTCTCTCCGACAACCAAGTTGGTGGCAAAAACCATAACATTTTAAATATCTTAGTAGGTTTGTCTTTACCGTTCAATGGCTTTTTGGGAGATTTGTCTGTACCGTTCCTTACAAATGAGGTATTATTGGAGGCATTGCTAGGTGGCAAACACTACAAAGTCAAGAAAGTCTGAACGGACCAGTTTTTGTGCTAGAAAGTCTGAATAGAGTCTGAAAATTACTCAATATTGCTGAAAAGTCTCAACAGAGTCTGAACATTACTTAAAAGTCTGAACAGAGTCTGAACAGAGTCTGAAAATTACTTAAAAGTCTGAACAGAGTCTGAACATTACTCAAAATTGCTGAAAAGTCTGAGCAGAGTCTGAACAGAGTCTGAACTTACTCAAAAGTCTGAATAGATGCTGAACAGATTCTGAACATTACTTTGAAAATTTTTAACATATTTAAAAAAATAATTACATGAAATTTGTTTCAAATGATTTATTTTTCTTAATGTAATTAATTGATACATATAAACCCTAACCTTTTATTTTATTCTGTGCATAATTTTCCAATCTTATTCTCAGTGAAAACATTCATCTGAAAATATTATACTTATAACTTATGAAATACAAAGGTAAGTCACCTGTGAGTGTTGGTTTTACCTGTACATATAGGTCATTATAGTCATTGCATGTTGTATATTGGAACCACAGGTGATACTGTTGAGATGGTTACTATTTATAAATTTGTAATTTTCTTCATTTCAATTTGGCTTCATTTATACATGTATATGGGTTTTTTTTTTAATTACCAAAAAATATACATTATTTCATTTCTCATTAAATTTACCATTTCAATTTTTCTTCTTAACTAAATATATTTTACTACATTTTCATTACATTTTAATTAAATATAACATGTACTATTTCACATAGTAATGCTGTTCTCCAAAGTGAAATGTATTATATAAAAAACAAAACTAAACTAAAAACAACAATCTAAAAATAAGTCTGCTAAAATTTAACAACTTGAAAAAAAATAATTAAACTTTTGTCAAAATTCATATATTAAATGAAAATGTAATATTTTAAATAAACAATTCGGCACAGTGTCAACCATGGAGATTACCAGCAGGAGGTTTACAACCCTTTTTGTTGAAACAGGATGTTTATTGCATAAGTATTTTGTCAGTGGGTCATAAAATGGCCAGCTGCATCAAATTCAGATTAAATAACTATTAGAACACATATTTCCATGTCATTTATCTGTACAAGTAAGACAGGTAAAATTTACCTGTATTCACTTCTAAAACATTTTCTTCTTCAATTATTTAACAACAGTTAATGAGTTATTAAATGAGAAGCCACTTCATGGAAAAAAATTGAATAAATTGAAACATTTTTTTGTCTTTTCAATATTTCAGCATATCTTAAACTTTTTATCCAAGATTTTTTAAAGTTGCAAGATAGATTTTCTGTACAAGCATATAATGAATCTTGTATGTAGGGTAGGGGTCAAAGACTTAAAAAAAAAATGCGTAAAGGGCCATTAGCTACAATTTTGACAAAAAAAATATATGTTTTGGAAATTGGTAAATAGCTATAAAATGATGAAATAAAGGTAAATAGTTCACATTAAACAGATTATCGAACCATTTTTCGCCTTTTGAGAACGAAAATTCGATGAGGCAGTTCAGTATACAGTTCACAAAGGTAAACGGACAGAAAGTCACAAGACAAAATGTCACAAAACTCCTCGGACAAAAAGTCACAATCTATATTTTTTACCCTGGCGGACAAAAAGTCACAATCTATATTCTTTACCCTGGCGGACAAAAAGTCACAACTGTGACTTTTAGTCCTGTGACTTTTCGTCCGTGACTTTTAGTCCTGTGACTTTTCGTCCGTGACTTTTTGTCCTGTGACTTTCTTTCCTACATTCGTATCAAACATATCCTGTGACAATTTGAATTTAAAGAATAGCCTTTTTAATAGTGATTATGCGATTTCACAATAAAACATATTGGAGGATCACTTGAACTTTATGATCGCAAGGAATACTTGTATGCAAATATATAATAAAAAATTATGCATTAAAATATTTCAAGTATAAATGTCACAATAAACATTTAACATGTATGTGGGAAAATAAAAATGACTTTTCAAAATTATTGTTAGCACAGGCAAGGGCGTTTATATATGTCCTTGGCACAGGCACTTGTGTCATGGACTGGTGACCCGCGAAATTACCGCCCCCTTTCTGAGTACTTATTTATTTTCAATAAAATGTCTTTCTTATTTCATCTCTTTTCCCTCAATTTATTGTGGATAATAAGAGGGTAAATACTTATTAGACAGATTAAAAAACAATTTTGTTGTCTTTTTAATGATTGATAATTGACCCAAGTTAGGCTAAATAAATGAAATGTGACCTAATGTGTTAATTAAATTTCATTAAAAACATACATGAATTCTATAAATTTTAATTTATTATCTAATTCTTATCTTAGGTTGTTATTTCCATTGAATGGCATCTCAAAATAGATGACATCACAGTGGGGGCTCTTCCTGTATAATCAGTAATTGTATTATCCAAGTATTGTTCCTTGTATTTTATCAGAGAACTAATTAGTACATATAATGTATGTGATTTTTATAAGAATGTTGTAGTATTGTTGCGTAACTAAATGTAATTAAGTTTAATGAACTTTTAAGAATTAGGATAAATTTTGTATATGTGTATTGCAGAGACGTTTGTTTATTGTGCAAAAAAATTAACTATAATTGTTTTTTTTTTATATAAAAAAAAGCCAAATATGTATTCGGACAATTAATTATGATTCTTTAAATAACTACACAATTTCATTAAAACTCCATATCAGAACAGAAAAAAAA
>MJUT01035206.1:827907-842204 GCA_002080005.1 Gigantidas platifrons
GGGGGGAAATAACAATACTTGTACATTTTTCATACATTTTACAAAGATTGTTTATTTAAAATATTACAGTTTCATTTAATATATGAATTTTAACAACAGTTTAATAAAAAAAATTCAAATTGTGGAATTTTAACAGATTTATTCATACATTTTTAGATTGTGTTCTATTTATTTTTTTTTTATTATTATAAATTTCACTTTTGAGACCTTTTATAAAAGTTTATTTTTTTTTCCGTCAAGTGGTTAAATTTTAACAGACTTATCCTTATATTTTTAGATTGTTTTTTTAGGTTAGTTTTAGTTTTTTAAATAATAAATTTCACTTTTCAGACCTGCATTACTATGTGAAATATTACATGTTATATTTAATTAAAATGTAATGAAAATAAAGTAAAATATATTTAGTTAAGAAGAAAAATTAAAATGGCAAATTTAATGAGAAATGAAATAATATATATTTTTTGGTAATTTAAAAAAACATATACATGTATAAATGAAGAAAAATTGAAATGAAGAAAATGACAAATTTATAAATAGCACCCATCTCCACAGTATCACCTGTGGTCCCAATATACAACATGAAATGACTAATTGCCTATATGTACAGGTAAAACCATCACTCACAGGTGACTTACCTTTGTATTTCATAAGTTATAAGTACATATGTATAATATTTTCAGATGAATGTTTTCATTGAGAATAATATTGGAAAATTATGCACAGAATGAAATAAAAGGTTAGGGTTTATATGTATAAATTAATTACATCAAGAAAAATAAATCATTTGAAGCAAATTTCATGTAATTATTTTTTTAAATCTATTAAATATTTTCAAAGTAATGTTCAGAATCTGTTCAGACTCTGTTCAGACTCTGTTCAGACTTTTAAGTAATGTTCAGACTCTGTTCAGACTCTTTTCAGACTTTTAAGTAATGTTCAGACTCTGTTCAGACTCTGTTCAGACTTTTCAGCAATTTTGAGTAATGTTCAGACTCTGTTCAGATTTTTAAGTAATTTTCAGACCCTGTTCAGACTCTGTTCAGACTTTTAAGTAATGGTCAGACTCTGTTCAGACTCTGTTCAGACTTTTCAGCAATTTTGAGTAATTTTCAGACTCTGTTCAGACTTTCTAGCACAAAACTGGTCCGTGCAGACTTTCTTGATTTTGTATTGAAAAGAGGCCAAGGAACGGTAAATTTTGTCTGGAAATAATAATCTGTTTTCATGAAGATAATAAACAGCACAATTGAAATACCAAAGCAAAGAGAATATTTAAATGGCACTGGACTGGTCTTTATACTTCCTGAAAAATATGAAAATAGTATTACATTAATGTATGTGTCAACATATGACTAACACATTTTCTCCGTTGTTTTTCAGGGGCGTAGTGGTCGTGATCGTATGATAGTTGGATTTACAACTGCATATACAATCGTTGGCTATAACCTCTAACGTTATGAGTTCGAATCCCACCCAGGAGAGGTGTCATCGATACATTATTGGACAAAGTTTGTTAGTAACATACGGCAGGTTGGTGGTTTTCTCGTTTTCTCCTGTTTCCTCCACCAATAAAACTGACTGCCTCGATATAACTGAAATATTGTTGAAACCTTAACCACCATCAGCTGCTTTCTGATTATGAATGAAAATGAGAGAAACTAACCCTAGCATGTAGCTGCTCCTAGCCTATCATTCAATGGTAGCACCTGATTGGCGTAGGTAAATGTTGTAAATTGGTGGCTTCATCGCTACACTTTAAAATACTAAACATAGTCACATGAATACGTACCACTGGTGTATGCTTTGCATATCTAACGTGTGTAGAAGAGGAACAAGTTTTAAAACTATTTCACTTGTATGTCGTACTGTTGTTTAAAATATATGATTTTGTTAATAATATGCTTTGTATTGAATCTTAAGTCAAATAGTGTTAACAATGTGACATCCCCTTTACCAGGTTTAACTCCCGCAATATTTGTCTACCTGCCCCAAACCATAGCATATACTTTCTACGATTTCTGTAGTTGTTTTTTTTTTTCATTTTGTACGGTCTTTTAGTAAAAATATGTCTTGTGTTGCTGTCATTGGCTACATTGTCCATCAATGCTATTCAATGATAGCCAGAACAGTGTTTCGTGATGTTGTGATTAGTTACATTATCCAAC
The DNA here is from genome assembly GCA_002080005.1 of Gigantidas platifrons. NCBI lineage: Eukaryota > Metazoa > Mollusca > Bivalvia > Mytilida > Modiolidae > Gigantidas > Gigantidas platifrons. The sequence continues at coordinate 830,073 of MJUT01035206.1, forward strand.
ATTTATATTTGAGGATACCCAGAGTAGGGGTTCGTGTTTAGGTTGGCCATATTGTCCACCATTTGTATTTAAGGATACCCAGAGGAGTGGTCCTTGGTTATGTTGGCTATACTGTCCACCATTGAATATATGAGGATACCTAGAGGAGGGGTTTGTATTTATGTCGGCTATATTGTCCACCATTTATATTTGAAGATACCAGAGGAAAGGTTCAGGTTGATGTTGGCTATGTTGTCCAGCATTTATATTTGAAGGTACCCAGAGGAGGGGTTAGCGTTTATGTTGGCTATATTGTCCACCATTTATAGTTGAGGATACACAGAAGTGGGGTTCGTGTTGATGTTGGCTATGTTGTCCACCATTTATATTTGAGGATAGCCAGAGGAGGGATTCGTGTTGATGTTGGCTATATAATCATTCTCACGGAACCGCGACAAATGCTGTCTCCGATGATAAAGGTCTTCCCAGTAACGACTAGTTTACTCCATTGACTACTTTTTCTTTTTGTCTACATGGTATAACAATTTCCTCAAGAATACACATTTCCTAGAGACCAGAAACGACTACTTGAACAGAAATTAAACACGTTTGTGTACAAGGGGGTACGAAATATCGATGTCGCCAAAATAAAATGGCTATATATGCATGTAAATAATTAGGATTTGTATCACTTTAATGGACAATGTTCATCGTTCAAAAGCGCTGACCTTGATTCTTTCATTTAAAAAAAATACGACCATTACCATTAGAGAACACAAATTATATTGGTAAATTTTCCGTTGTCTCCAAAACTGTCCAAAATCTTGTTGTCATATGTTAGGGGCTGGTTGATGAAGACAGATTATTTGCTTTGCTTATATAATAGTCATAGCATGAAATGTGTGGAAAAAAACCAACATCATCTGGGAAAATAAAGCTTAGGTGAAAATAAATTCCGTAAAACGACGGAAATAACTAGGAAAAATACATTTATAATCTACGGGACTTTTAGTTATAAGGTTATTAAAGTCTAAGGTGGCATTGTTTTGCTACAAAACATACAAAATAACATACAAGAGGTCCAAATGCGTATTTGTTAATCCATAAATATTTAGTAACAATTGAAATAATTTCAAATTCACCTACAAAGTAAACCAAAATAATAAAATTATAATTTACGGGACCTAATTTACAAGACAAACTATATACAATTTGCAGTATTAATTCATAATTAGGACATATCTTTGTTGCAAATAAATCTTTGTGGTATTTAGATCACTACCGGATGTTTATAAGTCACGTGTATGCCTGGTTTCGACAAAAATTATCGTCTGCAAAATATCTGCTTACATGTAAGTATTGCTATATAATGACGTATGTTTGTTTTGCGAAATGTAGAAATTGTTTATGTATAAATAAACCAATTACATTTCATATATACATGAACATATAAATGAGAAATCTATGGGTTTGAATGATGTTTATACAACAGCATTAGGTCATTGCTTTGAAGTACACGACTATTTTTTTTTTACGAGTAAAGTTTTTTTTCTAAAATAGTAATTCGGATATTTTGTTAATCTTTGACAAAAAAAACTCGGTTGGAAAACTGTAGTAAAATAAATATTCAGTTGGAAACTGTTGTCATAACCATAGTGGTATTCCAAGTTGTTTCTCTGACACACATTTATCGACCATATTTAGACAAAAGTATATTGTAATTAAAAGTAAGACTACTTGAATCATTTTCCCGTAGATTAGAGAAGAGTTGTCCAGTAAATTATAATATTTTCAAAACATATAAATCAGCAAAACATATTCGATAGCGATGTTATTTGTTCTTAAACAATAGAAGACATGCAGTAAATACATGAATGTGAATATCTTTGCCTAACACTTTGGAAGAGTAGATTATGTTGAAAATAAATCTATGTTACTGCACTAACAAAAATGCTGATCAGTTCATAATTATATATTTCAGTATAGCCAAATCAAACGCATGGAAGAATAGAACAAAGAACAACTTAGAAAGCGATGGTTGAAAATGGAAAGGGAGCGAATCAAGGGGTACTTTCAGCCAATAGAGATGCTTGCTGATGATGAAAAAGAAAAGAGACATGACAAAAACCGTAGAGCAGCACATACATTTAACAGAACGCACAAGACAGATATGAACAAAAATGCCGATTTTAGAGATGTAAATGAAAATCCAAATACAATATAACACGTGGCAAGTGGAAGCAAGGAGAGCGATAATATCGGAGTCAGTAGCACCACCAACGAATTGAGTTTGACAGCACAACTTCCTTTTCATTATCCCAGTGGAAGTCAAGGTAAAGGGTGCAGGAAGAGGGTGTCTCATACCCTAAAGAGATTATATAAAACAATATCAAAACTGAAATATGAAAATGAAAACTTAAGGAAAAATTTAAAACAATACAAAAGCGTCTCTGCAGAACTCAGACTAAGACAGCAAACCCACAAACAACTAGAAGTAAAACATAGCTTATTCTAAAGAAATCAAGAATAAAAAGAGTGTACCGGACATACGGAAGCGTCTCATATACAACTATTGCTTGAACGAGGAACTTTAGATAGCCGTAGATGACAACCCAACCAGACAAAATGTTGTTCATAAAGTCGTGTCTGGAAATAGAGTAAAACAGTATAGATTGAAAACTCTTATGCAGAGCATGACATCGTTGAACCGACGCAAGTTGTTATCTGACAAGGATATAAGGTTGAAAAAGAAAAAACACTTTTGAAACAAAAAAGCAGATAGATTGAGACAAGATGTTATGGGTTTTCCAAACAGATACGACAACTGTCGTATTTTACCAGGAAAGATATACGCTGTGAAAGTAGGAAAAGGTAAACAGCATAAACGAGTACTGAATGATTATTTACACAACATACATCTGGAGTACCAGGCCGAATCTAATTTCTCAATATAGCTCTCCACATTCTGTCGACTACGTGCATGACATATCAGCCTTGTAAATTTTGCGTCTAGAAGTATTTGCTTGTGTGCAAAGCATCAGAACATCAGTTTCAAGCTAAGAACTTTGCAAGCTCTTCCGGTATCGACTGTGACGAGCCCAGACACTTTTGTAAATACGTATAAAGATTCTGAAATTAAATTAGAGGACGTGTTGGAAAATATTCCTGACGAAAACATTACGTTCCAGGAGTGGAAACGTGTGAATCTTCAGAACGGAAAGGAATGCATGCGAATTGTAGAAAATAATTTAGCAAAAACGAAATTCAGAGCAATGGTGAAAAATGAATTTGCAGCATTCGTTACTCATGTAGAGAGAGTGGCCCATCAGTACAAGTCTGTAAAAGAAATGGAAGATCAACTACCTGAGAACCATGCTCTTATTCAAATGGATTTCAGTGAGAACTATAACTGTCAAACAATGGAGGAGATACAATCTGCGCATTTGAATGCGTCAATGATAACCCCCCATCCTACTATCATTTATTTCAAAGATACTAACAAAAGTCTAAGTCATAACAGTTTGTATCGGAAGTATTGCACCACAATGCCGCAATGTTTTACGCGATTGTGAAGAAATTAGTAAATACGTTAAAGAATTACGTACCAGAACTGAAACATGTACATTTTTGGACAGACTCCCCGTCATCCCAATATCGGACTAAGGCTGTTTTTGCTTTCATCAGTAGGTTTGAAGTTAATCATGAATGCAAAGCGTCATGGAATTACTTTGAATCAGGCCATGTAAAGAGTGTGTGCGATGGAGTGCGTGGAACCACCAAAAAGAAACGGGGATAATGCAGTAAAACAGGAAAAAGCGGTAATTCAAGATGCAATGGAATTTTTCGCTTGGGCCACTCAGTCTGAGAGCGAGATCGAATACCAGCTGATCACTACTGATGAATACGAGATGACAAATGCCGAAACCGAAGAAAGAAAAGCGGACATTAAACCAGTAAAGGGAACGATGATTTTGCATGCTATTTCAACAGATACTCATGACAATTTGATAAAAAGAAACAACACCTGCGCATGTTGGAACTTTTTTAATAGAGCAGAAGTATTTCATGGAGTATTTACATGCGGGTGGGACAGCGTGATCTTGCTAAAAGAGACTGAACATCCCGTGCATGATACACAAATTAAGGTTGGTGACAACAATGCAACTCCTGTTCAGAATGAAGAAATCACATATAGGAAGGCCGATTATGTTATTGCTGCTTATGATAGAAGTTGCTACATCGGAAAAGGTTTAGAGGACGACGTCAGTGATAAGATTCTACCTATTGACTTCATGGTTGAGAGAGGCAAGGTTGTTAACAGATTTCGTTGGCCAAATAAACAGGACATGTTATGGATTAACAGCAAAGATATAATTCGCAAAATCCAGCACCCAATAGCCACTAGAAAAGGAGGTCGACTGTGCCGTGTTCTGATGATGTCATGGAGTTTATAGAAACATACAACAGTAACTTACCTACGGGACAAGTCGTTTTCACTGTTGAGGACGATCTATACTCTAGTTGACTGTTATCATAGCGTTCAAATAGTTATTTTGCCGTATTCCGTTTTTTTTTTAAATTGTTTAGTTTTTTTTCGCGAATCTAGGTTGTTTCCAGTAAATATTTACTTTTTTAGAAGATATTATGAGTTTGATTTTATTGATGTTGCGGATCGAGAGAAACCATCATCTTGTCTGTTTCCTTTTAATCAGTAAAACATCAACATTCCTCTAAGACCACGTTTGTTTGGTTTGGTTTTTTTTCCTGAAGTACAAAGTAGTATAACATTTTACAAAATTGTAATATACGGGACAATTCTTTTGAATTTACCGGATAAAATTGATACATACGTTCATATATTTTTCCTTTAATTTAAAAATTAGGTGTCTTGGCTGGTAAATAAAGATTTGTTACAAGGTTTAGATAGCTACTTATTTATTTAATATGTTATCAGGTTGTAATTATAAGACAAATCAAAGGTTACATCATTTTAAAAATTAACATTTTCTTGTTCTATTCATATTATTGAAACCTATTTTTGAAACAAAATCAGCGCTTCAGCGATGGAACATTGGCATATTTTTATTGTGGATCACTTCTAGTCATATTGTTCCCAACATTCAGATGCATATACTAAATGTTATATTCAACCAGAACAAATAAATAAATATTGATATATTTTCAAATTTACTTAGAAATCATTGCATAGGTGGTTCGTTGTCGATACATATTATTATGAAAATATCATCAAACGTTGAAAGAAATTTAAGATGTAATGGCCAGTATAGTCAGTTTCCTGATGACAACCTATACATTCGGTTTTCTTGACAAATATGTTTGGGTAATTTTTTTCTGCAATTGTTGCAGTTCCGAGAGATTGAGTCTATATTGTCCACCATTTCTATTTGAGGATACCCAGAGGAGCGGTTCTTGTTTATGTTGGGTATATTGTCAATCATTTCCTCTTTATGATACCCAGAGGAAGGGTTCGTGTTCATGTTGGTTATATTGTCCAGTTAACCGAAGCAATTTTTCGTTGTGTTGTTATTAGTTATACGGTCAACCATTTATTTGTGTAGCTAACCAGATGAGTACTTCGTGTTGTTGTGGTTTGTTTTATGTCATTATATAAACAAAATAATAATGGGGACATTAATGCAGAATTATTACAGGATATTATATCATTTTCATACGATTATAAAGTTATACCAGCTGCTTGCCCATGGTCGATGTTTCTCTGTGGGTACTCTGGCTGCTTTCATCACTAAAACTGGTCGCCATGATAAAGATGAAATATTGCTAAAAGTGGAGTTATACACCAAAAGCCAAAGCATATATCGCTGGGGCAATTAATTTCTAAGCTTGTCGAGTAAACTTTCTCCCCCATACGACTTGTCATTTCACCATGGCGACTTGATGTTGCTAAAAGAAAGAGGATTAACCCTTTTATCAGTAGCAATATTCCAGCATTACCAGCGTATGGAGAATACATTTTACAACTCATGCGTTATTCTAGAACTTGTACCTTATACAATGATTTTCTGGACATAGCTCTAATTTATTTTGTGTCATTTGCGTTTGTCTGAGCATAGTGATATCCAACACATATTGTGTTGTGTTTTTGTTTTGTACTTCTTCCTCTTGTGTACCCTGTCTTGCCAGTTTCTCTTAATGGTCCATATTTGATTGCTCCTTCGGTATTCTCTAAAGTGTATTTTAATATTATACAGTGCTTCCAGTTATTTTGACAATAATGGCAATAACAGAGAGATTTATAGGTAGTGTTAACAGTTATTGTGACAATAACGACGATATTTATATTCAGTGCTAACAGTTATTGTGACACAAACGGGGAGGTCTATATGCAGAGTTATCAGTTATTGTGACAATAACGGGGAGGTCTATGAGCAATGTTAACAGTTAGTGTGACAAAAACGGGAAGGTATATATGCAGTGTTAACATTTATTCTGACGATAACGGGGAGGTCTATATGCAGTGTTAGCAGTTATTGTGACAATAACGTTGAGATCTAAATGCAGTGTTAACAGACATTGTAACAATAACGGGGGGTCTATGTGCAGTGTTAACAGTTATTGTGACAATAACGGGCAGGTTTATATGCAGTGCTAACAGTTATTGTGAAAATAAAGGGAAGGTCTATATGTAGTGCTAACATTTATTGTGACAATATCGGGGAGGTCTATATGCAGTGTTAACAGTTATTGTGACAATAACGAGGAGGTCTATTTGCAATGTTAACATTCATTGTGACAATAGCGGGGAGGTCTTCATGCAGTGTTAGCAGCTATTGTGACAATAATGACGATAACGAGAAGGTATATATGCAGTGCTAACAGTTATTGTGACAATAACGCGGAGGTCTATATGCAGTTCTAAGAGTTATTGTTACAATAACTCGGAGGTCTATATGCAGTATTAACAGTTATTGTGACAATAATGACACTAAGAGGGAGGTATATTAGTAGTGTTAACAGTTATTGTGACAGTAACGGGGAGGTATATATGCAGTATTAACAGTTATTTTGAAAATAACAAGGAGGTATATATGCAGTATTAACAGTTATTGTGACAATAATGACACTAAGAGGGAGGACTATTAGCAGTGTTAACAGTTATTGTGACAATAACAGGAGGTCTATATGCAGTTTTAACAGTTATTGTGACAACAAAGGGGATGTCTATATGCAGTATTAACAGTTATTGTGACAATAACAGGGAAGTCTATATACAGTGTTAGCAGTTAATATGACAATAACGGGGGTTCTATGAGCAGTACTAACAGTAATTGTGAAAATAACGGGGAGGTATATATGCAGTGTGAACAGTTATTGTGACAATAACGGGGAGTTATATGTGCAGTGTTAACAGTCATAGTGACAATAACGGGGAGGTATATTTGCAGTGTTAGCAGTTATTGTGACAATATATGGGGAAATATAATATTATAAAAGGTATGAATAGGGATAGGTACATTTTTTACAAATATTAACAAATGTAAAGGTTTAACGGCTTTTCTAGAAACGTTAAACATTAAATCAACTTAAAATTATATCTGTGTTAGATATTGTTGTTCGGTCAATTCCATTGTTAAATTGACGAATTGTCATTCCAGGCATATTCTCGTATCTGTATTGTCCATAAGGGTTTTCTTTAACTGTAAAGTCCTAACAAAAATTATAAAATATGAAAATACTCACCTTTTTACATTTTCTATCTTATCCTTTGTCAGTGTAGATAATGATTTACCTATATATCCTGTAAGTATATGTGTAAAATAACAAATATTGGTGTTTACCTTAAAAACACTTTTACATGATAAATACACATTATTATGATTGTTTTTGTTTTTAAATATTCGACCACCTTTTTTCCTGAGGCAGGATAGGATAGTACAAAAATTGCGGATGATAATTTCACAATGTTGAATTGTTAAATTTCACAACGTTTTATTGGCGTTATACAATAATCCGTTGACATTGAATGAGGACAACTTATCATGGAAGAAAATCATACAACTGAAAAGAACCTACATATTGCCTTTGTAACGATAACGATCCCGATGTAAGCACAGATATGCAGTATTTAGGGATAATCAGTGGTGTAGAAATGATTAAGTAACGAGGGGCATAATGGAGGTTAATGTCATATATACATGTGGATCCATGCTGGCATGTGTGTGTGTGTGTGTGTGTCGAGGGGGGTCTATAGCACACACATTTAAACGTTTTATGCATAGAATGTAATATGTAATAGAAGGCAATATTTCACGGTTATACATTAATCACATTTTGTCCATTAGTAAAGGTACTAAAAAATGTCTATAATTATTATCACATATTTGAGCCGTCGTGGCCGTGATCGTATGGTAGTTGGATATACATCTACCTATGCAATCATTGCCTATGATCACTGATGTTGTGATTTCGAATCTCGATCAGGGCGTGGTGTACAACATTATGTGATAAAGTTTGTCAGTGACTTGCGACAGGTCGGTGGTTTTCTCCTGTTTTATCCACCAATAAAACTGACCGCCACGATACAACTGAAATATTGGTGAAAGTGGCGTTAAACACCATCAAACAAACACTATCATCACATGTTAAACAGCTACATATGATCAACTGTTTTTTTTTACCTAATTTTCTTTCCAGTTTCAAAAAATGAATACTCACATGCGTGTTTGAGTTAATGTTAATGATAATGTGTATTTTTTAATAAACAGTTTAAGAATGTCTTATTATCTCATCCATATAGATTGAAAGTTGCACCTATAAATCACGCATAAAATTAAAGACATCATTCTGGTCAAAATCTGGCACTATCGGGGCCGGTCTTAGTTTAACAATATTTCACAACCAGGGAAACTGAACGTCGTAGAGTGAAGGGTAGCGAGTTTTATGCGCAGGGTAGTGATTCAGAGTGAAGGGTAGCGAGTTTTATACGCAGGGTAGCGATTCAAAGTGAAGAAAACAAGATGCAGATAAAAACAGATATATGCTAGTAACTTAAGTTCTAAAAATGATTTAAATGGAAAATCGTTATCTTACAACTGGAAATATATCTATCATACATCGTTATCTTACCACTGGAACATTATCTAATATAAAACGTTTTCTTACCACTGGAACATTATCTAATTATAATCGTGATCTTACCACTGGCACACTTTATAATCAAAATCGTATTCTTACAACTGGAACACTATCTAATTATAATCGTTATCTTAGCACGGGAACACTATCTAACTACAATCGTTATCTTATCAATGGAACACTATCTAATATAAATCGGTATCTTACCACTGGGACACTCTAATTATAATCCTGATCGTGATATTACCACTGGAACGCTATCTAATATACATCGATATCTTACCACTGGAAAACTATTTACCATACATCGCTATCTTACCACTGGAACACTATCTAACTAAAATCGTTATCTTATCAATGGAACACTATCTAATATAAATCGGTATCTTACCACTGGGACACACTCTAATTATAATCGTGATCGCGATCTTACCACTGGAACACTATCTAATATAAATCGCTATCTTACCACTGGAGCATTATCTACCATAAATCGCTATCTTACCACTGGAACACTATCTAACTAAAATCGTAATCTTATCAATGGAACACTATATAATATAAATCGGTATCTTACCACTGGGACACTCCCTAATTATAATCGTGATCGCGATCTTACCACTGGAACACTATCTAATATACATCGATATCTTACCACTGGAACATTATCTACCATAAATCGCTATCTTACCACTGGGACACTATCTAATTAAAATCGTTATCTTACCACTCAAACACTATCTAATTAAAATCGTTATCTTACCACTGGAACACTATCTAATTATAATCGTCATCTTACAATTCGAACACTACATAATATAAATCGTTATCTTACCATTCAAACACTATCTAATTATAATCATCATCTTACCTCTGAAACACTAATCCACCGACGTAGTAACATCTGTGTGATAATGAAGAGTATTACAACACATATCAAGTTCTGAAGATGTCGTTAAGTCATCATTGCTCCTGTAAACTAGAGAATATGGCTACAATATTACTAAGAATAAATTAGGCATGTGATTAGAAAATATAGAAATTCCATCACTAGGACTACACTTTATTGGACTCCAGAAGGAAAGTGCAAGCGTGACACGTCGAAAAACACGCGGAGGCGTACTGTAGAAGGAGAGATGAAGACCGTGAACAATACCTTCGGAAGTGTCGAAAAGATGGCCAGACAGACAGAAATGGAGGTCCTTTGTTGCTGTCCCACATGCCAACTGCATAGCAGGCAGTACGTAAGTAAGTAAGCTCCTGTAGCGAATCATATCACTTCAAAAATGAAATTATCCACTTTATTCTAAATAGATTGAGATTGTGTTCTATGATAAAATGCTCATATGTCATGATCGTGCACTATTTAATCCTTCCGGGCATTGTTGGTATTGTTTCATTTCTTGCCTTACCAGTGTGGTAAATAAACGTTAGAGAAAACCGAAGGGCCAATCAAGAATGGACAATCAAGAGAAACTGTCAACATTAGATATACACAAGACACAGCACAAAGAAAAACACAGCAGAGAAAACTAAAAAAGATTAACAACACGACCCCACCAAACAAAACGGTGGTTCTGCCTTTCATATGTACCACTATGCTGCTAATTTGATTTACTGCACGATGCTTAGTTTAATTCATTTGATCATTCAACCGCATCGCCGGTGTATTCGTTAACGTGCTCGCCTCGAGTGCTGTAGATCGGTGATTCGAGCCACGATCTGGTTATACCAAAGACTATGCAAATACTACGCAGGTGGTTAAGGCTGTTTCTAAGATTACACGCAACAAAAAAGGGGGGTCGTGTATGTAATACAAATTAATGAGTAAAACATAATAATAGTTAATGATTATTGGAACTAGTTATTAATACATGTTCGAAAGTGAAAATGTTTCAACTTTGTGCGAGTCAACGTGGATTTCTGTTGATAAAATGGTGGTCACGTGACTATAATCAGTGCCTTAACTAATTTCGAAAAGTTCTAGAATTTAAACTGACAGTTGAATTAAAAACTGGATATTTTCTGAAAGATTATTTGTTTTTGTTTTAGAAAAGTGCTACGAGAGCTACTATACAGCCAACAATAGAGAATACGGCCAGATAAAACGCGGGAAATTGACGATTCCAGTTGGTCGATGGTGTAAAATTGTAAATCGTCGTCTTCTGTCAAGTTTTTCATTGATCTCGTTGCAAAATCAAATATCTTTATTATCTGCTCTTTGTGAATATGTTTTGAACTGTGAATTTATTGACACTTATATTCTAGAACTTTCACGTCGAAGTGTACGTACTCAATCATTTAATCAATCTTGAAAACAATAAAACACCCAAGTGATCCGGCAGACCGATAAAGGGAGGTAGCAATATTTATTAACTCTATCGGCTGCAAGTATGAAAACAATATAATTTTTTGCTTTATTTAAATAAAGTAAACTAAATTTGTCATCGATTCGATAACTAATCGATTGGTTATTTCATATACATGTATATAAAAAAAGATTTTTGTGAAGTGATTGTTTATAAATTAATTGTAAAATGGTGTAATTATCCATGTCAACTTCTATGTTCTCTATCACTATCAGTATCAGTATCATACAATCTTGTACCTGTCCTGGTCCTGGGATTCATGTACTTATACAAAATATTGATTATCCATGTATTATTTATTCATGTATCAGAGATATATAACACAATTATGTCTTTGCATGCATTGGGTATATCAGTAGATGTTCATATTTGACAACTCTGTTAAAAACAAAGTTGTTATAAATTATATTTGAGTTGAAATACTTTTAAAAAATGATAGATTTGTTTCTTTTGTTCCTTTCACATCTCTTTGTTACAAAATAAAATGTTACTTTTGTATTATGACCTAGTATAGATGAAGTGGAAAAAAATAGATAACACTCGTAACTCTCAAATCTATTTTTCATTCCTCTATATTTTCATATCTAGAACTTGAACCAGATGAAACTGATGGAATATTCAAATTTATTGAATCTGTTTAATTAAATAAAAATGAATCTTGGGTTACATC
>MJUT01035215.1:7250-18270 GCA_002080005.1 Gigantidas platifrons
CACAACCGGGCGCGAACCCACGCCGTATGTGGTGATAGGCTTGTATGAGTTGTTAGGTAATCCAACTACCTAACTCATTGAGCCACCCGCGCCTTCTTAAATATACAATGTGACACGAATACTAGCTGCATTGGTGATCGGTTAAAATATCTATTTATCCTAATGAAATATATTAAATTCATTTTGTCTTATTAAGTGCAACATTAACTAGATTTACTATCTTTATGAAACCGTCTTCAAGTTATTTAAGTTAGAAGCTGAATAAAGTTGTTTCCTTTTCAAAGGTAAGGCCTGTAATTTATAATAACAGAACATAATTATACAATTTTACATACAGAGTTGCACAAACTGACCGCCACGATATAACTGAAATATTGTTGAAAATGGCGTTATACACCACCAAACAAAAAAACAAACAAATATTTCGAGTAATTTCGGTTAATCTATTAAAACCTTTTTTTTATCTTCAGTCTTAAATTACCCATGTTTATTTTTAGGAATTGTAGGAGTGAAAACCAAACATTTGAATTATCTGAGTAAACAACTAAAGTCAGCGTGGGGGTTTAGATTTTTTTTTTACGATACGTGACCTACTTCTGTGCCCTTTCTCTAAACAACTTGCGACTCACCTTAGCATGAATCGCACCCATGAACAAACTTTTATCTAAAGATTATATAATTCACCATAATTTGACTGAAGCATTGACAACACACTCTCAATTATGCTCTTACAGTTAATACTTGCGCAGATTCTGGCTGGCAAAAAAGGGACATTTTCGGGTCAATTTAAGAATTTTCTATTTTTAGTAATGGCGACCATCTTGGATGGAGGTCGTACCAAGACAATACATTACATTTTAGAATGGGTATGACCCAAGCATATTTCAGCCAATATATATATTTCTAGGATCACGTTTTAATTATTTTATATGTCTTACTCACGTAAGTAGCCAAAATCTGCAAAAATGTAATATTGACAAAAAGGGGAAAAAAGAATTAGGCAGCTTCATAGCGAGTGTCGGAATCTTCTGTTTTCATTAACGACGGCCGTCTTAGATCGAATTCGGATCAAGTGGATATATTTTGGAGTGGGGATGACACAATTTAATTAAAATAGATCTATTCGCTTACTGTCTTCTTTTTCTTTCTCGTTTCGTATAGCGATCTAACAACATCACATTATAGTTAATCTTAGAGGTCAAAAGCGCTCATCCAATCAAACTCGCATCCTCCAACTATTCACTATGAAGCAGCCAGCTGTGGGGGAAAAATCACCAAATTCATGCAAAGGTAATTATTTTAACTTATAAGGATTAGAAAAAATGCAGCTCATGTTTAACAATGAAACGATTAACAAAAACTGTTTTTGCTCTGTTTTTAATTAATTCACCCCGAACTGAGGTAGAATGTACTACTCGTTTCTTCTATTTCTATGGAGGTCGTAATTTCTTTTCAAAAACCAAACATTCGTAAATTATCTCTGATTTGATATAAAGAAAATGTCACGGGTGGCTCAATGAGTTAGGTATTTGCAACTCATACAGGCCTATCACCAATACGGCGTAGGTTCGCCCCCGGATTGGGAAATAAAAGAAAGTGCGCTCGAGTCGCAGCCGCATGTGATAAAGTTTACCAGTTGCTTGCCCATGGTCGATGGTTCTCGCCGGGTACTCCGGCTTTTTCCATCACTAAAACTGGTCGCCATGATGTAGCTGAAATATTGCTGAAAGTGGCGTTAAACACCAAAAAATCAATCAATCGATATAAAGAAACCTAAGAAAATATTTTTATTAGTCACGATAATCAATTAAGTTGTAGTCTATTTCAAATTCTGACCACTGTCGTGATCTCTTATGTAATGTTGTTAGATCTTTCACACAGCTACACAGAAAAGGGAAGTATAGCAATGAAGGAGAGCTAAATTTTATTAGATCGAGGGAAAACCCAAGACTATTCCTGCAAAGTTTGGCTCAAAATGGCTGAGTAATTTTAGAGAATATATTCTGATGTTGATTTTGGCTTAAATTAGTTTTATTGCCATAATTAACCAACGCAAATCGACGAAAGTGTAAGGTTGATGAAAAAATATTGAATATACGTTAAAGAGCATCTACGGTTAAAATTTGAACTAATTCTGGCATCAGATAACGCTGTTTTGACCCTATTCGTATTTTTAGTTTTAGTAAGAAGAGTTTGAAGATACCAAAGGGGGAAATCAGAATCCGTACATCGAAGAAGAACAGACAACACAATAGCCAAAACAAAAAGGACAAATTGACAAACAACGATCTACAAAACATACATATAAAACTAAAGATTGACTAACACGAACACCACTAAAAACAGGTGCTCCGGAAGGGTAAGCAGTTCCTGCTCTAGTAGTGGCACCCGTAATAGTGGTCATCTTGGATGGAATTTGAAACCCCATAAAAGATTAGAAATAAAGACACGTTTATTGATATACACGACAATAAACTTAATTGTTACAAATTTAGCATCTCTCACATAGCATGCGTAATGAGAGTTTTTGTGGTATGAACCTGGCCACTGCTTTTTTGTTTCTTGTATGAAAACAAAATAACATGTATGCTTAGACTTTAGACTTTTATTATATTCTGATAGTATACACTGTTACAAGAGGCAGACAATAGAATACACAATACATAATGCTTGCTTAATAGCTTTCTTAACATTGCATTAATTTACAAATAAACAAGTTAACAAAATAATTATAAAATGTTACTCCTATTAACTTGTTATGTTTCGTTTTGACACGAGTAGTGACCCATGATACACTTTAAACAATCCCCTTCATACACTGGCATTTATAATGTTTATACCAACAAAATGATGTATTCACACGAATTCCAGTGGTTTAATACCATAAATCTTAATTTTCAATGACGTTTTATAATTACTTTTCTTAAACGCTCTTATAACATTATGGAACCCGGATGATCAGAATGGTCACAGTGAAATAATGGTGCAATCACACCTGCAAAAATAATTTTCAAGTACAAAAAGATGATAATACTAGTAAATTTCCGGCTTAATTTGTTTGAATAGATCTTTATAACTCCTTGTTAACTTCCTGTTCTCCTGCAGTAAATGAAAAGTTTAAAAATCACCCTTTTATAATTCACAAACTGCTATTTAAGAGACTATTAAGAACTATTAACTTGTTTGGGGATATTGTAACATGAATTTAATATTGTGTTTCTTTGTGTATAAACTTTGAGTAATACTCTCCTCCGAGGGAACCATGTGGCATATAAATAGGACTAGTTTCTCAAATGTGGGTTCGACCATATGGACTGTAAGATCGATACATTTTTTACTCATCTTTCTATGCAGTCCAGTAATACAACCATATGTAGATCCTTAACAGTTATCAACTCCTCGGCGGACGTTTCAGTAATTGTCTGTGTGTCACAGACAGCAAACTGACATAAACAATTCGGTACATTAATTCAATAATACACATAAGAAAAGTTTGAAGATACCAAAGGGGTAATAAAAAGCCGTAAATCTAAGATATCAAAGGGGTAATAAAAAGCCGTAAATCTAAGATACCAAAGGGGTAATAAAAAGCCGTAAATCTAAAATACCAAAAGGGTAATAAAAAGCCGTAAATCTAAGATACCAAAGGGGTAATAAAAAGTCGTAAATCTAAGATACCAAAGGAGTAATAAAAAGCCGTAAATCTAAGATACCAAAGGGGTAATAAAAAGTCGTAAATCTAAGATACCAAAGGGGTAATAAAAAGTCGTAAATTTAAGATACCAAAGGGGTAATAAAAAGCCGTAAATCTAAGATACCAAAGGGGTAATAAAAAGCCGTAAATCTAAGATACCAAAGGGGTAATAAAAAGCCGTAGGTACAGACCTCGATGCCACAAAACTTTTTCTTTGATGAGCAAACTTTTTTTGCTCAAATCTGTGTTCTCAGCCAATCAAATTTGAGTATTTCCTTATTTGAGAATATTCTCAGACTTAAGTATATTCTTAAGTTTTGTGGCGCCGGGGCCAGACAATACAATGGCCAAAAGACAAAGGAAAAAAAAACAACGAACACTATACAGCAAACTAAAGATAGAGCAACATGAACCCCGCTTAAAACCGGGGTTGAACTCATGGTGCTCCGGAAGGGTTAGCAGTTCTTGATGCCAAATTCCAAGTTAAGACAATCAATGCTATACATCTTTACCTTTCCCGAGGTGATTTCTTGTCGCCGATGGCGTCCGCTATTAAAACATAGATTTAGCCCTTACCTGTCCCCTCTAACAACAAAAAATTCGAGTGGTCACGAATAGCAAATTATATTCACCACAGTTTACCGGGAAGATTGCTTAAATATCAGGACATGAGAGTCATTCGGTTCAGACTTATCAATGTTAAGGGGACAATACCACAAAAGATCATGTCCTTAGCTCTACCACGTAAAAGTGATAATCATGAACTACTTCAAAGGGATTCAGTAATAATAATAAGTATATTTAATACCAGTTGTAAGTTTATGTAACTTTTGCTAAATGAGTTATGATTAAATTATAATTTGTACTTCCTCTTTCCGTTAAGTGAACAATTCTGCAGTATATTATGAAAAGAACGAGTTACTTATTTAAATAATGATGATACTATCTACTTTGTATTAGACAGACACATTTAGCTGAAATAATAGTGGCAGCTATCTGAAACAACAGATCCATGGATACTAGAATAACCACTTAATGGGATGCAATATCCTAGCTTCGAGCAATCCAGTCTTTGTTCGTACTCATGTTCCTGTGTGTTTCTAGGTCAAGATTCAATCTTGAATCTCGAATCTTTTGGGGGCTTTTTTTTTTATTTACAAAATATAACATAATTTCATAGAATTAACTACATTAACCAACTGTATTGAATCTTGAATCTTAAAATATACAGCTGCTAGCCTCTAAGAGAAGCAGCAAATACCAGGGTTTTGTTGTTCTTGTTGACCTGATCGTGGATTGATTACATCTTCTTCCTCATTCGAGTCTCGTATTCTAACATACTACACCACTGATACTGTCCATCTAGTTATAAATGTGTCGACTGTTCTCTTACTACCACCTAGTATCTTCTCGTATTCTGACAGACAAGATTAAACACTAGTATGTTAATTGTACATAGAAACCACACTTTTCTCATTAAGTAATATATATTTACACTGTACATATGGAAATTGATGTATTTGTACCGAAGAGCAATTGTTCAAATTCTACACAAACAATAATTTGTCAGTTGATTAGTCATGGTTCGGTGTACAGACCACGTAGGACAGACAGTCATACACGACTTCAACTACTTATATCACGGACGTTTAACCCCCTGCAACTTCCCTTTAATCTATGTCTATCAAATTACCAGGGACGTTTTAGAATACTTCTGTAATTAAAAGTTGAGGTCATTTGTCAAATATCATGGGGCAAAAAAAATGAAACTTTGTTTCCTTTTAGTTAATTATGGCGCCTAATATCCGTAATAAAAAACTACAAATATAGATATACAAACTTGGACCTTTTTATTTATCAGTTGATCAGATATTAATCTTTAGTGTCAGGTTTTAGTTAATTCTACATTTGTAACAAGTGACAAAACCCGTAATTTTTATCCGATATTTTCAATTAACTTACATACGTACTATTCAGATTTCAATACTTACTCAGAATAACTTATATATATACATATAAATATATATATAGCTTGAAAGTCGTGTACACGGATCAAAAGTTTTAAAACATTAGACTTTTTTGTGTATTAGATATGTGTACATTAAACAAATAATATACATTTTTGTAATATCTTTTTTTTTAATTTCGGTATTGATGTTAATTATGTAAATTGTAATTAAGTCTCTCATTTAAAAAAAAACAAAACAAAACAAAAACAAATGATTGTACAAATCGATTAACAACAAATCGAATACGATTTCTCTCCGAATACATTAGTGGGAAAGCATGCATTTGTTAGCGAAAATTGAATCTCATGAAGAGAGGGGAAGGGGGCTCGTGGTCGTGATCGTATGATAGTTGGATTTATAACTACCTATGCAATCAGTGTCTATCGCCAATAACGTTGTGAGTTCGAATCCCGCTTCGGCGAGATGTACTTTATACAACATTATGTGATAAAGTTTGTCAGTGACTTGCTACAGGTCTATGGTTTCTCCGAGTACCCCGGTTTCCTCCAACAATAAAACTGACCCTGACGATATAATTGAAATATTGTTGTAAGTGGTGTTAAATACCATAACTTTTCTACTTTCTTGATAAATATGTCACGCATGTACGAATTCATACATATTTTCCTCATATACACATTTTAATTACACCAAAACTGAACGTTGAATTTAAATTCATTGGAAGAATACGAGGTTAACCACATATTCAAAAACGTGCGGTTTTGCACACGAAATCTTGAAAGAAGTTCACGTTATCAAACTGTCCGTAAAAACCTTGATATGATATGAATGGAAATATTAATATCATTGATATCTTCGTTCTGACATGTTGTTCTAATATCTTCTATAAAATATTAAGGAGGACGATGTGATGACAATGTTGGTAGTTATATCGTCGCCAATTTTTTTTTCAAGGACGACATTTTGAATTTAGTATTTAAATCTGTTAATATCATATGTTATAGATATTATGAAAGATTAATTTGTTATGAATTGTACAACTATCTTTGGGTGCATTCAGGGTAATGTTTAGGGCGTGATAATAAGGACAAAAATATATTCTTTGTTTAACTACCAAACTATCATAAAAAGAATCTATTCTAAACAAAAACATGTAGCAGACGACCTTCAATAAAATTTACACTACATCACTTGCAGAACAATTCTATATTGTGTTTTGTGTTATATCACTAAAATTCCCGTTATTATTTTATTGTTATGAAGCATAATTTGGTAAACAACTGATAATCAAATGGATGTCTAGTACACACTCATATTTCACAGATTTTGATATGGTTTCCGATTATCAGCAACCAGCCATTGTTTTCCAAAACATAAATAATTACGATGATTATTGATACATAGTATTCAAGTTTATACATGTAATATAGGTGATTCTAATAACCTTAAAGTAATGGCTAAGGTTATGGTTTAACTCGACTTTCAACTACATTTGAGTTATATCATGGCGGTCAGTTTTACTGGTGGAGGAAACCGGAGTACTGAGAGAAAACCACCTACTTGCCGCAAGTCACTGACAAACGTTATCACACAATGTTGTATCGAGTACACCTCGCCGTGAGCGCGATTCGAACTCACAACTTTAGTGGTGAAAAGCACTGATTTCACAGGTACATGTAGTTGTAAATCCAACTAGCATACGATCACGACCACGACGACCCCCTACTGTTAATCTTGATTGTGGCTCCATTACTATAACATTATACAATTGTTCGCATTTCCTTTTGTAAGCTTTGTTTTGATTGGTAGTCAGTTTTAACAAAAGCATCGCCCAACCTTATGAATAGCAAGCGGGTGGGGTGTTTTTTCATTATGCACAGTGTTTCTCCTTCGCGATGGTTTTAACGAGTAAAGGTGGGTTTATACTCCGGGTGCCACAGCGATGTGACGGATTTGCGATGTCGCTTTCATCATCGCTATAGGGATATCCCATCGCAGCGACCACCCATGTCATCGCTGACCATCGCTAGCGAAAATATTCGTCGCAAGGATCATCGCAAGCTGTCGCTGCAGAGTTGAAATTATTTCAACTTTTTAGCGATATCGCTACCGTTGCTGAAATCATAAAAAAATGCTATCAAAATCACTAAGCAACACGAACGAAAAAACGATAGTAGCGACGGACAAAAAAGCAATGATTTCGTAATAGTATCGCTTCTCCATCGCAACAATTTCATTGCTCGTCGCATCGGAGTATAAATCCACCTTAACGTTGTAGTATTAGATACATGTAGTATTGCTGTACTTATTGAAAGGATCGCGATGGAAATAGTATCTCGATGATATCATCTGCAAATTTGACATAGTCATTACTTGCGTTGCCAATTATTAGGGTGTAGAAATAGGACATGCTTTCTGAATTAACTGCTCTTACAAGGATACCCACTGGATGTGCAAAAGGGGTTAAATCAAATATCAAATGCATAACTAGCCCTAAGTGCGAGGGGTAAATTAATGTCTCGTGTTTTGAGAAACATGTGCTTCATGCAGGCAAAATAGCAGCAACCCTTAATAAGCATCGTATTAGGACGATCCGTTACAACGTAGCATTTTCATTTATCACATATCGTTAGTAGACAATGTGTGTCAAACAATGACCAATCAATTAACATGAATCTCCATAGAAACGGTATGAAATTGACAGAGAGGAAAACTAATTAATTTATATTTTATGTCTAGACCCCATTTTACTTGCCCCAGAGACTTTTAGATTATTTAGCTTCCAAATCTGTGAGCGTACCCGATGAAGGTTATTCCAGAAACGAGTTTTGTGTGAGCGTACCCGATGAAGGTTATTCCAGAAACGAGTTTTGTGTGAGCGTACCCGATGATGGTTATTCCAGAAACGAGGTTTGTGTGAGCATACCTGATGATGGTTATTCCAGAAACGAGGTTTGTGTGAGCGTACCCGATGATGGTTATTCCAGAAATAAGTTTTGTGTGAGCGTACCCGATGTAGGTTATTCCAGAAACGAGTTTTGTGTGAGCGTACCCGATGAAGCTTATTCCAGAAACGAGTTTTGTGTGAGCGTACCCGATGAAAGTTATTCCAGAAACGAGTTTTGTGTGAGCGTACCCGATGAAGGTTATTCTAGAAACGAATTTTGTGCGCAAGATTTTCTCTAAATTAGATACATGTATCTACATTTGTATTGCAATCACTGGGTCGATTCCTCTGCTCGTGGACTACATATATGAGTCCCCGAGGATATCATCCGCCTAGTAGTTAGTGTTTCGGCACTGACATGGTTTATCAGACAGATTTTTGTTCGAAATTTGCAGTTCTTAAATAATGTTTTTGTTTGTTTTGTTTATCAAAATGAAGGTCAATATAACTCAGACATAGATAACATCAGCCGAGTTTGTCAATCCTGTTGATTTACTTGCCTCTAAAGACTTTTAGATTATTTGACTTTCCAATTCTATTGATGGTTTGGTTATGGTGTTTAACACCACTATCAACACTATTTCAATTATATCGTGGCGGTCACTTTTATTTGTGGAGGAAACCGGAGTACCCGGAGAAAACCACCGACCTGCTGCAAATCACTGACAAACTTTATCACATAATGTTATGTTGAGAACACCTCGGTCATGAGCGGGATTCGAAATCAAAACTTGAGTGGTGATAGGCGCGGATTCATTCTATTGACCATGAGAGTACTTGATCATGATTATTCAAAAAACACACCGTGGGCACGAAAAAATATATCTACGTTTTAATTTTTAAAGTAAAGCTGTGAATAAATTAAATGTAAAGATATTAAGATATTATATAATTCATTTACTCATTTTATTAAATCATTCAAAGCTACTGAAATCATTGAAAAAAAAGATAAATCAATCATACAAAGCTATCATGTTTTATCAATACACATAATGTGTGATGATGGTGCAGCCATAGTTTTCTTATTTACACTTGAATAAAAACATATAAATCATTGTCAACATATCTTTATAAAATCAGAAAAGCAGAAATGATTCTGCATTAAATTAGTTCCTTTGATATTCATCCGCATATTAAATATTAAAAAAAGACATAGACATGAACTTTAGACATCACTGACTATACCAAGTGAAATTTACATACATGTAATGTTTTTATATACAGTATAGGTCTTCTATATGATTATTTCGTCGTGTGGGTATCTCAAGTTTCTGCATTATTTAACATAAAATGCACGCTTGTTTATGAGAATTTTTGTGAATGATTTTAATGGGCATTATTTTAGAATTTTATGTAAAGTCTGTATGTATTCTATATTTCTTTATGTTAATGAAAATAAATGAAATATTTCTGTAAAATTTGCATTTTATATTATTTATAGAGGTATTTTAGACCATTTGATGTTTGATAAATAGCAATGTTCTTTTTTTTAAATCACCTCAATGGGGGCACGTGATTTGTGCGAATACTCTACGTGACTTTTAGCGCAATTTGTCCCGAGAATATGTCCTTTACCGTCAAGCGTGATTTAATCGCATTTTTCGCTACCATGAGAGTCTTATGGACATGAAATGTTTTCTCGTGATTCGTCAAACCCGGGTTTTCGAGCTACCGTATGCGTCAACTTGAAAGAAAATTTCCTCACTGCCATTATTGTGGGCAAATTTACCATGAATCGTTTCATATATTCCCCTATCACATCCTCATGAAACGTTTATCAAGTTCATTTTTATTACTTTAAATTACAATATGTGTAAAATGTAGTAATGCTTGCCTCCTCATTTCTGTCGATTGATCATCATATTATATGCTGAATCATTTGTTTGTGTATAAAATTTCAAATTGTTTGAATTTAACTTTTTTTATTTGATAATGGACCATTTTTCCTACCTCGTCATGCATCTATAATTATTCGATTTCACGGTAGAATTGAGAACATAAATATGTTTACAATAAACCCAGGTCCTACAACGTTAGTTCCTTTACTTAGTGACATGTATATGTAAATTATATACAAAATCTAATATCACCTATCCCTATACGTATACAAATAGAAAAGTTATAAACCACAGTAAAATAATAAAAATATATTACTGGATTGATGGCGACAGACACCTACAAACTATTTGTGGTCAATATACGAAATTAGTTGAGTCACAATAACAACAGTTTAGGACCTTTTGTTTTCTTGCTCCCCCAAAAATGTAAATTATTTGACTTTCAAATTTTTCGACTTTTCTGGTACCCGATGAAGTAATAAAAACGTAGATATCAAATTTAGTGCACACAACCCGTTTCTGTAATAACCTTCATCAGGTACGTTTCTGTAATAACCTTCATCAGGTACGT
>MJUT01035215.1:27027-75921 GCA_002080005.1 Gigantidas platifrons
AGGACAACACAACACTAAAGTTAACCCATAACCCTAACCATAACTCTAACACATAACAGGACAGCACAACCCTAAGGTTAACCCCTAACAATAACCATAACCCTAACACATAACAGGACAACACAACCCTAAAGTTAATCCCTAACCCTAACAACAACCCTAACACATAACAGGACAACACAACCCTAAGGTTAACCCCTAACCCTAACAACAACCCTAACACATAACAGGACAACACAACCCTAAAGTTAACCCCTAACCCTAACAACAACCCTAACACATAACAGGACAACACAACGCTAATGTTAACCCCTAACCATAACCATAACCCTAACCCATAACAGGACAACACAACACTAAAGTTAACCCCTAACCATAACCATAACACATAACAGGACAACACAACCCTAAAGTTAACCCCTAACCATAACCATAACCCTAACACATAACAGGACAACACAACCCTAAAGTTAACCCCTAACCATAACCATAACACATAAGAGGACAACACAACACTAAAGTTAACCCCTAACCATAACCATAACCCTAACACATAACAGGACAACACAACCCTAATGTAAACCCTAACCATAACCCTAACACATAACAGGACATCACAACCCTAAAGTTAACCCCTAACCATAACCATAATCCTAACACATAATAGGACAACACAACCCTAAAGTTAACCCCTAACCATAACCATAATCCTAACACATAATAGGACAACACAACACTAAAGTTAACCCCTAACCATAACCCTAGCACATAACAGGACAACACAACCCTAAAGTTAACCCCTAACCATAACCCTAGCACATAACAGGACAACACAACCCTCAAGTTAACCCCTAACCATAACAATAACCCTAACACATAACAGGACAACACAACCCTAAAGTTAACCCCTAACCATAACCATAACCCTAACACATAACAGAACAACACAACACTAAAGTTAACCCCTAACCATGACCATAACCCTAACACATAACAGGACAACACAACACTAAAGTTAACCCCTAACCATGACCATAACCCTAACACATAATAGGACAACACAAAAGCTAAAATAATACGATGAAAATGACTACCGATATCACATACATTCTTTCATTTGGAATATTTACCATGTTAACGTTTAAAAATCTCTCATGTTAAAAGCGAACCGAACCCTTTCTTTAGAACAAATACTAGTATAGGATCATAAGAGTATTGATACTTTTTAATTTAGCTAATTGAAGCAGGTAAAATTTTGGACCGATGAATCCACACCAAACAAACCCTTATTGGAAATTAAAACTGTGAAAAGACGAACTGCGATGGATGAAGTATAATGGGCGCCAACTGCAAGTGATATAGAAAGCTTACCTGCCTGGTGGTTTTTAAAAGTGAGTTAATAATGTAACAACAAAACCATATAATCTGAAACCAATATCTCTATTTTCAGATTTTCAGAGTAACATATGGTTACTTGTTTCAATTTCAAAACCTAATCGTCCTCTACTCTCGTTACACGTGATAATTGATTCCTTACATTTGGTAATGTTTTAATGTAACGAGACGTGGTTTTGTACTAAACATATAACTCTGTCATATGATGCATGGTGTTCATATAATTATGAAGCAGGTGATTCTGAGCAAATCGAAACACTCCCGGAATTGAAGTTCCCAATCTCTATTATATTAGTTCTATTGTATTTCATTTCTTGTAGCTCAGATAGTGATTGCTTTGTTCTGTTTGTACCCTCTAAATAGTTTTAACTGACAGGCAGACAAACAAAGGTGTCCTCTATATCCATAATATTATATTGATAAACGCTTTAACTACTCTTATAATGTAATTAATAAAACTAATGTTTTCCTCCCTCAGACATAGGTGACCTTAGCTAATTTTGACTACCCTGTTTATGTTCTTTGGTTTTCTTGCTCTCCTCCCTCAGACATTGGTAACCTTAGCTGATTTTGGCTATCCTGTTTAGGTTCTTTGATTTTCTTGCTCTCCTCTTCAGACATAGGTAACCTTAGCTGATTTTGGCTACCCTGTTTAGTTTCTTTGGTTTTCTTGCTCTCCTCCCTCAGACATAGGTGACCTTAGCTGATTTTGGCTATCCTGTTTATGTTCTTTGGTTTTCTTGCTCTCCTCCTTCAGACATAGGTAACCTTAGCTGAATTTGGCTATCCTGTTTAGGTTCTTTGATTTTCTTGCTCTCCTCCTTCAGACATAGGTGACCTTAGCTGATTTTGGCTATCCTGTTTAGGCCCTTTGGTTTTCTTGCTCTCCTCCCTCAGACATTGGTAACCTTAGCTGATTTTGACTATCCTGTTTATGTTCTTTGGTTTTTTTGCTCTCCTCCTTCAGACATAGGTGACCGTAGCTTATTTTGGCTATCCTGTTTAGGCCCTTTGGTTTTCTTGCTCTCCTCCCTCAGACATTGGTAACCTTAGCTGATTTTGGCTATCCTGTTTATGTTCTTTGGTTTTCTTTCTCTCCTCCTTCAGACATTGGTAACCTTAGCTGATTTTGACTATCCTGTTTAGGTTCTTTGGTTTTCTTTCTCTCCTCCTTCAGACATTGGTAACCTTAGCTGATTTTGACTACCCTGTTTATGTTCTTTGGTTTTCTTGCTCTCCTCCCTCAGACATAGGTAACCTTAGCTGATTTTGGCTATCCTGTTTAGGTTCTTTGATTTTCTTGCTCTCCTCTTCAGACATAGGTAACCTTAGCTGATTTTGGCTATCCTTTTTATGTTCTTTGGTTTTCTTGCTCTCCTCTTCAGAAATAGGTGACCTTAGCTGATTTTGGCCATCCTGTTTATGTTCTTTGGTTTTCTTGCTCTCCTCCCTCAGACATAGGTAACCTTAGCTGATTTTGGCTATCCTGTTTATGTTCTTTGGTTTTCTTGCTCTCCTCCTTCAGACATAGGTAACCTTAGTTGATTTTGGCTATCCTGTTTAGGTTCTTTGATTTTCTTGCTCTCCTCTTCAGACATAGGTGACCTTAGCTGATTTTGACTATCCTGTTTATGTTCTTTGGTTTTCTTGCTCTCCTCCTTCAGACATAGGTGACCTTAGCTGATTTTGGCTATCATGTTTAGGTTCTTTGGTTTTCTTGCTCTCCTCCCTCAGACATTGGTAACCTTAGCTGATTTTGGCTATCCTGTTTCGGTTCTTTGGTTTTCTTGCTCTCCTCCTTCAGACATTGGGAACCGTAGCTGATTGTGGCTATCCTGTTTAGGTTCTTTGGTTTTCTTGCTCTCCTCCCTGAGACATTGATAACCTTAGGTGATTTTGACTATCCTGTTTAGGTTCTTTGGTTTTCTTGCTCTCCTCCCTCAGACATTGGTAACCTTAGCTGATTTTGACTATCCTGTTTAGGTTCTTTGGTTTTCTTGCCCTCCTCCCTCAGACATTGGTAACCTTAACTGATTTTGACTATCCTGTTTAGGTTCTTTGGTTTTCTTGCTCTCCTTCTTCAGACATAGGTAACCTTAGCTGATTTTGGCTATCCTGTTTAGGTTCTTTGGTTTTCTTGCTCTCCTCCTTCAGACATTGGTAACCTTAGCTGATTTTGGCTATCCTGTTTAGGTTCTTTGGTTTTCTTGCTCTCCTCCTTCAGACATAGGTAACCTTAGCTGATTTTGGCTATCCTGTTTAGACCCTTTGGTTTTCTTGCTCTCCTCCTTCAGACATTGGTAACCTTAGCTGATTTTGGCTATCCTGTTTAGGTTCTTTGGTTTTCTTGCTCTCCTCTTCAGACATAGGTAACCTTAGCTGATTTTGGCTATCCTGTTTAGATTCTTTGGTTTACTTGCTCTCCTCCCTCAGACATTGGTAACCTTAGCTGATTTTGGCTATCCTGTTTAGGTTCTTTGGTTTTCTTGCTCTCCTCCTTCAGACATTGGTAACCTTAGCTGATTTTGGCTATCCTGTTTAGGTTCTTTGGTTTTCTTGCTCTCCTCCCTCAGACATTGGTAACCTTAGCTGATTTTGGCTATCCTGTTTAGGTTCTTTGGTTTTCTTGCTCTCCTCCTTCAGACATAGGTGACCTTAGCTGATTTTGGCTCTCCTGTTTAGGTTCTTTGGTTATCTTGCTCTCCTCCCTCAGATATTGGTAACCTTAGCTGATTTTGGCTATCCTGTTTAGGTTCTTTGGTTTTCTTGCTCTCCTCCTTCAGACATAGGTAACCTTAGCTGATTTTGGCTATCCTGTTTAGACCCTTTGGTTTTCTTGCTCTCCTCCTTCAGACATTGGTAACCTTAGCTGATTTTGGCTATCCTGTTTAGGTTCTCTGGTTGTCTTGCTCTCCTCCTTCAGACATTGGTAACCTTAGCTGATTTTGGCTATCCTGTTTAGGTTCTTTGGTTTTCTTGCTCTCCTCCTTCAGACATTGGTGACCTTAGCTGATTTTGGCTACCCTGTTTAGACCCTTTGGTTTTATTCCTCTCCTCCCTCAGACATAAGTGACCTTAGCTGATTTTGGGTACCCTGTTTAGACCCTGTGGTTTTATTACTCTCAAAACTTTAAGTTATTTGGCTTTCCAATCTTTCGACTTTGAGCGTACCTGATGAAGGTTATTCCAGAAACGCGTCGTGCGCACTAATTTTGATATCTACGTTTTCATTATAATACATGATAAGGTGACATAGTTATAACTACTATGCACCACCCTATTGATGATGCCGATATGTTAAGTGGTACATGTCCAGAAGTTAAGACAGTATATAAATTATATACAGAAGTGTTTGTACAGGACGGACTATACATGTGCTCCTCCTACATTTGCTTTTAGATTTAACGTTCTAAATTTGTAGTAGACATTATTGGTCACCAGAGTATTGAGAATCAGCATGCTTGAGTATATCGTGAACTAACTTTGAGGTAAAATTAGCTTAACCCCGCCACGTTTCATTGAGGTGCCTGTGCCAAGACATGAAGGTGAACGATATGTACGATATTTCAATTCGATTTTGGAACTATTCCTTCGGGGGGTGTTGTATATTTTGTTTTCATTTTACTACTTTGCTTATACCGAAACATCTCGTTCAGACGAGGTGTACTCGATACAACATTATGTGATAAAGTTTGTCAGTGACTTGATGCGGGTCGGTGGTTTTATCCGGGTCCTCTGGTTTCCTCCACCAATAAAACTGACCGCTACGTGCATGATATAGCTGAAATATTGTTGAAAGTGGCGTTAAATACCATAACCCTAACTCCCTATACTGAAACATACAAAAATATATTTTCTATGAATATAGTTTTATTTTTGTTTTTTTATATATTAAACACATTATCACATTAACAAATATAACAAGTAATTAATTATGTAAATATACAAATAATACACACAAAAATGTACAATTATATTTACAATGTTATCTGTTAAAAATATACATCTGTTGTGCTTCTGAAGACATTATTTATATGTTGGACAAATAGTTAAAAAATGAAAAAAATGCATATTTTGATATTGAAAAAAAGAGACAATCACAATTGAGTAGTTCAAAGGCACATGACATGAAAACAAACATCTACTAGATAATGATCTTTGCGTTTATATCGTTGCAGGTTCGATTGTCAGAGATGGAAGCATTAAATATGACAGAATGGCGAAAACAATTCATGTGCATTTTTATTGTCAGAGATGGAAGCATTAAATATGTCAGAATGGCGAAAACAATTAATGTGACTTTTTATTGTCAGAGATTGAAGCATTAAATATGTCAGAATGGTGAAAACAGTTCATATGAGGTTTTTTTTATATTAAAATTCTACGAAATATCAATATGAAAATACCAAGCAACATTGTGCTTGTGTTCTCTACCTCCAGTTTATCACTTGTATTGACTTGTAGGACATCAGTAAGTGACACTAAGTTTTACAGGACCATTAGGCAACTATACTTTGAGACCAGCTCAATTGTCTAATTTCAAACAAACAGATCCTGCTATCAAATTGGGCAAGATTATACATAAACCTCAGTCTTTGTCGAAATATGATCCAAACAACAGTACACTCTTTACCTGCTATTGAAAAAAGAGGGTTTTTTTAATTCCCCCTCTTGTTTCTAAGGCATTTTAACATTCTCTATGAGAATTTTCTAAAAAGCGTTATACAACTATTATTTATCCATAGAGAATTTTGTCGAGCAATCCACTATCTACTTCTAGCAATGTCAATAACAGAAATTTATGTGAAACAGTATTATTTCTCGTTCTGATTAACAAAAAAAAGGGGGGGGATAAGATGATGAAAAATGAAAAAAAATCTGAATCCATGTATTAATATTAAAATCTAAATTATATTTCTTTACATATACTTGTATATATTTCAGTGTGTTAAAAATTTAAATAATTATGTGTCAAAAGATGCTTAACACCAAAATAACGAAATAAAATACAGAAATATTTAGTTTATCTATACAAATATGTAAAATATTACCGACATCTACCGCAAATGTGTGTCAATTTGAAAATGAGACTAGACCGATGTTGATATTAGCGAAACATAAGCTTTTTTTTGGTTAAATATTGAGTGGATCTAAACAGCACTATTCATTACAAAGTGACACAAGTAATTATAATTGTTTGAGTCAATGCACAACAAATGTCAACATCATTTGGCACCTTTTCGGGTTTTGTACAAGTCACGTATATCACAGCAAGTCATCACAAGTACTTCTCATATAAGGTCTTATAATCAACCAGTATTGATCTTCCTTCCTCTAAAGTACTCGTAATAATCACCGGATGTTAGCCTGCTAACTCATCCTTGTATTACATGTCTGACTCGGTGCGCTGCATGGCTTGGGGAACTATATGCCAGACATTACCTGAACAACAATTCCCTATAATCACGTGTTGGCTATCATTGTCATAAGTGACAACGATCGCAGTTTATTATTGTGATTCTTTGTTTGGATTTCATTTTTTCACTCCTTTCTTTTTATCAAGAGACTCCTTTTTAGTTGCATCAGTGGTCTTTTTTGCTAGGATTTTGTCTTTTGTTTTATTAACTATACGCTTAATGGAAGAACCAGATTTTTCTTTTTCTGGTGCTTGAGCGGCTTCTTGTTCTGGTAAGTCCTGTTCTGTGACTGTTGCCAATTTTGTCGGCGATTCTGGTTTAACCTTGTTCCCGCCAATTTTACTTCTGAGAGGTTTGACCTTTCCATCAGACTGGGTTTTATCTTTCTCACTAATTGATGCATCAGCATAAACCAATTTAGAAGCAGACCGAGCTGGTAATCGCAGACTACCATGACGTGTTAGAGGTGACGGTGCAGGGGTTGACTTCGGTGATGGTGCAGGCGTTTTCTTTGTAGAGGTTGGTGTTGTTCTACCAGATGATACGGATGTTGTTCGAGGAGGTGGTGTTGGTGTAGGAGATGTAGCACCATCAATTCGTGTTTTTGCCGTCGCTGACGCAGTTGCTGCCATAAAGCCACCACGACTAGAAGAGCGAGATGAGGCGGAGGAAGGTCTAGATCCTGCAGGACTAGTTGTTTCTGAACTATATTCACCAAGTGATGTTCTCGACTTCTTTGGTAGACGTAATGATTGTGTACGTTTAAATCCTGATGTAGGAGTAGGCGATGCAATTCCTGATCTAGTAGAAGGCGAGGGAAGTCCTGATCTAGGAGAGTGTGATGTAATTCCTGATTTAGGAGTAGGTGTGGTAGTTCCTTTTGCTCTTATCGTAGTGCCTGGTACGTGAGGTGTTGTAGGACGCGACACTGGGTGTGGTGTCGTTGAACGAGAGTTTGGAGTACTTCCTACACCTGATGATGTACGTCGATTTGATGCTTTTGTTGTGACTTTACTGCTAGCCTCGGATATTGACGATGTCAGACTATTGTTAGAATCAGTTTTAGTTCTACTTAGATTTGATAAACGAGATGTTGTAGTGCTCTTCCGTTTGTTAGTTTCTGTACTAGATGCTGCACTTAAATTGTCTTTTTTCTTTGAACTACTAGCAGTTCCACGCATATAACTAGGAACAGATTTTTTCTTTCCTGTTATATCATATGTTTTTTCAGCTGTTGCAATTGGAGCTTGTGGAGTCTTGCTTGTAGTTGACCGAGGGCTGCCAACTGAACTAATTGGAGAGCCCACTCGCAGAGCTGATTCAAGGTCTATGGTATCATTCCAAGTGTCCTCTTTGAACGTTCCATGTCCACTATCTGGTGAAGCCAAAGGGTATTCAATAGATGAATCAAGAGAAGAATCTTTATCAATGTTTGTTGTTGTAGCCACGACTTGTTCTGTCCATGATTCTGTTCTTTGTTTACGCGTATTAAGTTCAGTTTGTTTCCCTACACGTGCCACCACTATTTCCTGTGTCTGTGGTCTAAAATCTTCTGCAAAACTGGATTTTTCACTTTGAACTGGTTTCATTTCAGCAATTTTACGTGACATAATAGGAGTGAATTCAGATTCTAAAGTGCTACTCATTGAAGTCCTCTGTGAAACAGTCCCAGACATAGTTTCAAACCCTTCATCGCGTGCACTATCACTACTACTCGCATAACTACATCTAGATCCGATATCATTTCTAAGCGAGTCACCACTTCCTTCTGACTTGTGATTTATAAGATATCCTTTATTAGTCCTTGGACTTGTTGACATATTAGATTCATGAATATCAGGATGATGTTTGTTTCGTGGTGATGTTGATCCTTCGTTATCTTGGACATTGTCATAGAAACTCTGTCGTCTGTTCTGTTTTCGTCTGTTTTTCCACTGAGACACTAATGCCATAGTTGACACATCACTTTCCTCTGAATTTCTCGATTCATAATTTGTTACAGCATTTTCTATTTCATGAGATTCAACAAGACTTACTGCCCTTCTCGATGATCTAGGCGGCACAATTGGCTGATCAAAGTTTTTAGAGATTGGTTTCTGAATGTCATCTCTATCAAGTAGATCTTGACTTTTACTTGTGGAGTTCCTTCGTTTCTGTTGTGGAGATTCATTGTCACTAAATGGGGTA
This sequence comes from Gigantidas platifrons, assembly GCA_002080005.1. Classification (NCBI taxonomy): domain Eukaryota; kingdom Metazoa; phylum Mollusca; class Bivalvia; order Mytilida; family Modiolidae; genus Gigantidas; species Gigantidas platifrons. The sequence continues at coordinate 36,027 of MJUT01035215.1, forward strand.
TCACAGCGTAACGTCTCCGTTGATGTGCTTGTTGATTTAATTGATAATCGGCTTGAGCTTTTCGGACTGTCACTCTTATTACTAGAGGGTCGTTTCGGTGATGAGGTTCCATCGGGATGAATTTCACTGTCACTATCACTACTAGGAATATAAACACCGTTCCTACGTCCGTCAGAACTTAATCGACCCACACTACCACGGAAGGATTTCCTCTGTGATGGTGAGACATCACCGTTAACGATAACGTCACTTGTGCCATTATTACATGTTTTCCTGGCAACGGATTCGTCGTATGATTTTGACCTACTCATTCCTGTCTTAAGATCTCTTAAAGCCTGGTCTACTTCCTCTTTCTGAACATCACTTTTACATCGGGAATCGACAGCCGTTAATGTGGGTTTATCTTTATCGCCAAAACGTTTATGATTAAATTTCCGTCTGGCTGCTAGTTTTGCGGCCTTGCTCATATTTGCTTTTTGTGTTGGCGATGAGTCAACATCATTACCGTCCTTATGAATATGAGAATGAGGAGGAACAGATGGTGGTGGTGAACTCTCCCTGTCTGGTGACATATTTTGAGCAGTCACAACAGTAGTGTGTAGCTGTCCGTTGCTACCATCTTGTTCTTCAGTACGAATTTTATGCAGCGCTTTATGAACATCATCATACGACAACGTAGATCGTTGTTTCCGTTTAGTTCTTCGAACTTGTAATGTCTCTTCAAATTTAGGAACGGATTTTGGAATATCAATACAAGAATCATCTTGTGTGCATAATTGTCCAGTATCATCTTGATTTTCTCTATCTTCAATTGTTTTTAGAACTTTGTCGATATCGGATTTGCCTAGGTCACTTTTCCAACGATGGTTTAATTGTTTTCTAACAGAAACAGATACCCGTTGCTCTTCATTTTCATTTGATTGACCAGGCACTGTATTGTCCATCTTTGCTAACATTTTTTGTAGTTCTGAAGGGTCTAAACTATGACGACTAACACGACGCTCCATTTCCTCTCGAGAATTTTTCGCAGGAGTGTCAAACATTTTCGTGCTTGGTGATTCAAGTTTAGATTTTTCATCAATGGTTTGCAAATCTGATACAATCCCACTGCGCCACCTAGGGGTCCTCGAATCCTCTGATACGGAGTTATCTGCCAAATTATCATGTCTTTGAGTTGTTATGTCAGGGGATTTAGTTTCTTTACGTTGTAATTTTCGTTTCAGTCTTTCTACAATATCATCACTATCATCTGATTTATGTATGTTCTCAGGTTCTTTTTGATTAGCGATTTCTTTATCCATTTCACGTTTCTCATACATACTCTTAACTCTACGAACAGATCTGTTTGATTCTTCAGTCATATCATCCGATTTTGGTCGTTCAAATGATGGTGTTCTTGACCTTGTTGGCAGACTAGAATTCCTCATGTTAAACGAAGTATCGAGAGCAGGTGACGCTGCTCTTTCTCTATCGTCAAATACACCATGCACATTTCGTTTGTCCCGCCTTTCTTGGCGTCGCTTGCGTAAACTAGGATATCGTTCAAATTGAGGCTCAGTTGACTTCGCGTCAGATTGAGAAAGAATGTCCAGTAACGTTTCATGAGAAGAACTCTGCAGAACACGTTTCCTATCGGTTTCCATTGCATCTTCCAAGCTACTACAATTACTTTCAGAATCACAATTATCATCCAGTCTTTCTGATTTCCGACGCCGCAAACTTTTACGGCCGTAGCCTTGTCTAACAAATTGATCAGGATTTCCAGATTTTGCATCAGCATTAGTCGTAATGTTTTCATTAGTATCCAAACTGACTTTTTTAACTTTTGTAAATTTGAAGTTGCTATCCGCGGACCTTCTACTAGCGAACCCACTTCGAACATCAGCTAATAGTAAGTCAACAATGTTTTCAGATCCATGATCCATTTTCTGGTCTGGTGGTGCACTGACTTCATCTGAAAAGAAGTGAAAAAATTATTTTAACAAAATATTTTTGTTTATTATAGTAACAATAAATATGATAGCAGATTGTATTTATAATTAAACAAAAGATAATGGCAATTCAATTTTTTAGTATGTCCAATGACAACACTATGACATATATTGTAAGTTATATTAATTATCATGAATTGTATTGTCTGATATTCTTTTTAGCTATCTACTAGACTTTTCGTACCATTTAGACTCGAAATGTAATAGTAAACTTTTGTACTCAAAGGGTTATTTTTGTTTAGTGGTGTTCGTGTTGCTCAATCTTCAGTTTTCTGTGTAGTATTTTGTCCACCATTGTTTCTTTTTTTTTATACTCGCGCTCCACCAGAGGAGGTATACTGTTTTACATCTGTCCGTCCTTCCGTCTTTCCGTCCGTTCCAAAATATTTTTCGTCGTATTTTTCTCAGCAACTATTGATAGCAGAAATCTGATACTTGGTCACAAGATTCATATAAGTATCCCATATCGTGGGAAGCGTTTTTGGACCCGTCACATTCCTATTTCTTGTTTGTGGGGGTATCATAAGTGAGAATTAGCTCACAGATCATGTTTGTTCTTTTTCTTTTTTGATAATTATATTGTCTTCCTTCGATGTACGGCTTCTCATTACCCTTTTGGTATCTTCAGACTTTTTTTTATCAACAGCGTTCTTTTCTTAATTATTTCATCCTTCAATAACTGATAGATAGAGCATTGGGTAGTGTCTCCACTTTCTCCAATTCAGTTTTGACTAACACCTACGTTCAGTGTAACCAAACTTTATATATTCATGCCAGCTGTATTATTATGTACATTTAGAATACACATTTTTCAACATGATATAAGATTTGGCGATTTTTGGTGATTAACACCACTTTCAGCAATAATTCAGCCATATCATGGCGACCAGTTTTAGTGGTTGAAGAAGCCGGAATACCCAGAGAGAACCATCGACCATGGGCAAGCAACTGGTAAACTTGATCACTTGCGGCTGCGAGTCGAGTGCACCCTTTTTTCAATTTACAAAGCCGGGTGCAAACCCACGCCGTATTGGTGATAGGCTTGCATGAGTTGGTAGGTAATCCAACTACCTAACTTACAGAGCCACCCGGGCTATGATATAAATCTCTTTATCTACACTCACAGGTTTGTTGTTGTTTATACAGCCAATAAAATCATATTAGCTAACTATTTGAGACTGGATCATCGAGTGGTTAAAATTGTTAGCTTCCTGTCACAATTAATCCTAACCACACTGACATGTGTTCACGCCCTGATACCTAACTTAAGTGCTAAGGTTTCCAGATTGGGTTTTATTCATCAGTTTGTGTCAACTGTCCAGTCTCCCCTATTAAGTCTGGTAATGAAGAAGCTGAACCATTGCCATAATTGTTGCATGGCTTATTGTGGAACCTCAATAAGGGAACTGCTCCTCTGCTTTTATTTGTGTTTAAGTGTAAAGTTGATTAGTCTCTCGTCTTCATTTGATTAATCCATCTACCTTACAACATACAGATATAAAAGTATGAAAAACTAACCATGTTTTGTCATTTCCAGTTCTTTTTGTTTTTGTCTCTCCTTTTGTTTTTCTTCTGTCTTCTTTCTACTGCTGTTTTCCTGAAAAAGCAATTAATTTGTTAAAATATACATTGATGTACTTTATTATTATTTGGAATTGTTCTGACAGTGCAGTTAGTTTTTGTTTTTCATTTTATTACAAGTCGGTGTGGCTACAACATTGGCATAGCAACTATTTTTATATATGTATTGCCAATAAAAATAAATGTGACATTACTTAACTTAACAGAATTCGATTTGGATGTAAAGCTTGACCTTCCTTGCTGTCTGACGAGACTTTTATTATATTGCATAAAAGATGGAATCTAGGGGACAATAATATTATAATTAACTTAAAATCATCGTCTGTCACTTTTCTAATAACTCTTTCTCTGATTGAATACAGAGCCAAGTATAATCTCATTAATATGTATACGACAGAATAAATGTCTTCTTAGTACCAGAATGATTTAAACAGCAATTTCAACATGTTAATATTTCTCACATTTCAACATGTTAATATTTCTCACATTTCAACATGTTAATATTTCTCACATTTCAACATGTTAATATTTCTCACGTTTCAACATGTTTATATTTCTCACATTTCAACATGTTAATATTTCTCACATTTGCTGTATAACATAACAACAACTGTAGATAAACATGACTTTCATTTCTTACTTATGTTATTATGTTTATTAAGATAAAAGACAAACATATATGAAAACTTACAGAAATTGCTTTCTTAAATCTTGCACAAAATGTGTTGAGCACATTGAAACATTCCTCTAATTTAAATGAGCTAGCATCTTCACAGAAGAAATCTGCTAATTCTAGTTTTAAGCTGTCTATATCTTTTAAATCTTCTTGTAGCTCTGAGATGTCTTGCTTTGCAATCTGCAACGAATTTAAATTTCAAATATAAACATATATGTATATCATAGATATCTGTCCAATCTATTACAAGTACAGCTTAAAAAACTACTGAAAACAGAAATGTAAGTGTATATGTAACAGGAATATCCAAATATCATATATACTACCCATGTGGTGTACCTCTATTCACCCCCGGTTTTGTTCTGTTTTTGCTGTGTGGTTCATGTTGCTCAATCTTTAGTTTTCTATGTAGTGCTTTGTAGATCATTGTTTGTTTTTCTGTGTAGCCTTTGTAGATCATTGTTTGTTTTTCTGTGTTTCGTTTGTAGATCTTTGTTTGTTCCTTTTTCTTTAGCCACTGTATTGTCTGTTCTTCTGATTACCTTTTGGTATCTTGAAACTTTTCTTAAGCTTAAAATTGTGAACACATGCACAATATAAAAACAATGAAGATTGTCTTACTTGTATAAAATCTGAAATCTGGATGAGGAAATCTGGTCCTATTTGTTCTGCTTGAGCTGATAACTTCATTATTTTTTCATGAATGCCCTTAATCTCTGTAGTAAGACTTTCCAAATGTGCCCTGAAAATAAATTAGATGCTTATCCATTCTGTTTTTCCTATGTAATTTAAACATATCGTAGCTGTCGATCAACATGTAAACAAAATGCTAAACAATGTTGTTGAATTCATATTGTTTGTATTTGTTAGGATGTGTCGTGGTTTGTGTCCTGCCACAAGGCTATATTTTCCTATAATTATCTGTTATCACCAATTTTCATTTTTACAATCAAAACATCCACCCATGCATGGGGTCAGCAATATATTTTACCTACATGATTAATTGTCTGTAAATATAGATTCCTGGTAAATATAGTTGAAATACTGCACAATTAACGTGAAGTTAAACAACAACAAATCACTTTGAAAATAAGACATTATTGGGATGCAAGTGGGCATGACAGAACATTCATTCCGGTCATCTGCTTTTATCTTAGATTTGGACATAATATACTAGGTTAAACGTACCAAGGAATAATTTTATCTCTTTTGTTTTTATTTATTGGCCATTTTCCTTTTAGAGAGATACACTATCTTGTTCAGCGCAAGGTCACAGGAAAAACAAACACAGAAGGGAAGATGGGGGTTATTAGTTATTTGATGATGTCTTGGTCTACATCCTAGCATCGGTTATTAGTCATACATGTGTTCAGGTCAAGGTAAAATATTACTTACTGTGATGCATCCTTTAGATATCTCATTTCATCTGGAAACTTTAATAATTCTGGATTTTTCTCTTCTGCTTGCTGTGAAAGAAATAATGTATTTTTATTATTTTCCACCAAAAGAGGTATTAAAAATGACCAATTGAAATAAATAATGCACCTCCTTAAAACCAAGTGTTTGCCATCTGTAGTCAAAATAGAGGATTATCACAGAACACAATACACCCAGTTTCCAAAACAGATTTCATCGTAAAAGTTTATGGTCACCATAATTTCAATCATACATTTCATTGATATATTTTCTCCCTTTGATGTTTGTCTTTGAAAGGGGATATTTAAGTACAAGACGTATTTTATTTTGTGATTTAATGTACAATGGAAAACAAAAGGTCATCTATACCGTGACGTTAACCATTAAAACTTACCAGTATTACAAAACAAAAGGTCGTCTATACCGTGACGTTAACCATTAAAACTTACCAGTATTACAAAACAAAAGGTCGTCTATACCGTGACGTTAACCATTAAAACTTACCAGTATTACAAAACAAAAGGTCATCTATACCGTGACGTTAACCATTAAAACTTACCAGTATTACAAAACAAAAGGTCGTCTATACCGTGACGTTAACCATTAAAACTTACCAGTATTACAAAATGAAGTAAGTTCATTCTAGGTTTGTTGGCTCTAGTTTCTGTCAATTTGATCAATGATGCCAACTTAAAACCAGCAGCATCTCCTGCATAGTTACCCTACAAAACAATAAAAGTTCAGTTTTATTCAGCATAACAAATACATAACCAATCATTAAACAATATTTCTTTGCCTTTTTTTCTTATCTTTTCCTTGATTTTAAATGAATGAAATGCTGTTCTTTCCCAATTCTAGCATTGTGATAATTTAATCATTGTATTTATTCATAGACAGTAAACTTTTCATAAAACCAACAGGGCATCAAGAATGGACAATTTAGAGGTACAGGCAACATTGGGAACACAGTACAGGACGAAGACAAACAAAACAAAAAGCACAGCACATAACACTAAAAACAGGAGCAAGTTGAGGTTTTTTATGATGAATTTTGTCATTCCCAGCAATATAAAACAAAAGTCCATTGTAAGATACTTAAGACAATCAATGAAAAAGAATAAATCGGGATTTAAGGGGAATTAAAGAATAGTTATTCCCGCTAAACATACTAAAACAAGTTCACAAATCTTGAACCTCAAGTATGAAGTTCTGTATAGCTTTGTTTTGTCATTTCCAGGACATTTGTCAGAATATTCCAATAAATGGAGGATGATCTAGAAAATTTAGAGTATTAAAAATATCATTGTTTTACACATAACACCAAAAGTGAACCCCCCCCCCACCCCACTATGTGTTGTTGGTAATAAAACCCTAGGGTATTACACAGTTGTAGTTGTAATCAGCCATGCTATATGTTAAGCAATAATTACAACAGTTAAAAGATTAAAGGTTCACTCTCACTTAAGTTGGCACAAACAAATTGGATTAATATAAAATAGTATAGGATAGACTATAGACCAGTCCTTTTAATATGAACAGCAAATATTTGGCTATGATTTGATTTTATATAATAACAAATGAGAATTTTAAAATATTTCATGGTATTATAATATATTATATATTTGAATAACATGAGTTATACAATCTGGCAATATTTCATGACCTATGGATAAATTTAACCAAGGTTAGGTTTCATTTTCAGGATTAAATTAAATGTTAAATATATTTGTTCACTACAGTAAATTAAATTACGGCTATGATTGAAGAAAGTTAAATTTTATCACAATAACGTCAATTGGTAAACTTTACACATTATTATGTCTTATTACTATTAAATATATCAACAACACTTTTCATACTTCTTAATCCGATTTCTGTATTTATTCAACATATAAAATTCGTTAGAAGTAATTTACCGTTATAGCTTAAAATAGAGAGATACAAATAATACTGAAATACAAAGGTGGATATCTAATTTAGTGCGCAAGATGCTTTCTGGAATAACCTTCATCCCGTACCCTCAACATCACAAAATTAGAAAGCCATATGAGTAAACCCTGTCTAAACCGAACCCCTTTAGGACTGAAGAATTTGTTCAGTTTAGACAGGTGTTTGGTTTACACATGTTAAAATTACATAGACATTCAGTAGATGGGACTGTAAAGTCTCTCTGGTTAAGGCAGGTTTTCGGTTTACACGGGGTTGGTTTAGACAGGTTTCAATGTAATTTAAAAGTGTCTAAAAACAATAGAACTACAGGGTAGCCACAATATCAAGGTGCAAGTACAATTCAAAATTAAGAAATTTCTTTATCTCAAGTCCAACTTCTCTCCTAAAGTACTTTTCCATTTTCAGAATGTCGTGAACTTTTGCGGCTTGCAAAGGAAAACATAAAAAGGTACATGTACATAAAATTATTGTGAAGCTTAGTTTATTGTTGACAAGACTTTTAACTGGTTTACTGTATGTCTTTAGAAGTTAAGCCCTTGTAACAACTTACATTATTTAAATAGTTCCCAGCAATCAGCACCAGATAGAGTAGTTCATGCAGACGGCTATTCTCTTTGATTTCTGCAAAAACATAATCCAAGCAATAAAAACTGTTTGTACAAGGTATTAACAAGTCAATATTTAAGATAGAGATATGTTACTTCTCCTGTTGTAAATAGAAAAACATACTGTGATTAAAAGGGCAAATTTTTGTTGTATTGTGGTGTATTTATATAGGACAAACGTCAAAGCTCCCTGTCAACTTGTTGTTGGCTGGTGTATCATCATCAATTTATTTACGTTTTTTTTGTATTTGTTTGCATATAGTGGTGTTCACCACATATTGTGTTGTGTTTTTCTTTTGTTTTTCTTCGTCTTGTGTACCCTATGTTTCCAGTTTCTCTGGATTGTCCATTTTTTATTTTCTTTTATTATAGAATGATACAAAAAGCATGTTCAACGAGTTTCTTCTTAATTCATCTTGTCATAACATGGCATCATTTACAAATAAATCTGTATTTTATACATTAACATTATTATTTTTCTATTCCTGTGTTTTCTTATTAGTTTAAACAAATTTATTCTTTCAAGACAGACTACAATACAAGACATATTGTGTTTCCCTATTACATATAACTTGGGTTATTGTTTCATCTACAAGCCGACATGATGTACTACAGGTGTCTACAAGAACTGCTTCACCTTCCGGAGCACCTGTATGCGACATGATGTACTACAGGTGTCACTAAAGGAGCATGAACTGCTTCACCTTCCGGAGCACCTGTATGCGACATGATGTTCTACAGGTGTCACTAAAGGAGCAGGAACTGCTTCACCTTCCGGAGCACCTGTATGCACCCCCGTTTTTTGTGAGATTCGTGTCCCTCAATCTTTAGTCTTCTGTGTAGTCTTATTTACATCATAGTTTGTCTTTTTTGTAATTTTATATTTTCTCATTGCATTGTTTGTCCGTCGTCAAATTACGGCTTCTGATCACGCCTTTAGTGTATTCAACCCTTTCTACACGATATTTAATGATCATCTTAAAGATTAATATAACATCTAAATGTTTTACATTATTCTTGTGTATAATAAATTTGTTGCAACAAAACAAAAAAACGCTTCCATTTTCATACCATATATATAGTATCATGTAAAAATATCAATTTCAAATTTGATATTATGCCATTATATTCTATGCAAATTTGTTAAATATATGGTTAAGTATATGATAATATTTTCCCTTTAAGAAACTAATTCTCATGATGACTAATGACAGAAGAGGAATAAGGTCATAACTTCAAATTTCTCAATTATTAGGAGTATGTAAATTTCTCAATTATAAGAAGTATGTAAATGTTTATTTCGTGTATACATTCAAATTTGTTTACCTGTGATTTCCCACCTGTGTGGGTTTTTACTGTTGTTTTTGTGTATATAATATAATAAGTTGATGATACATCAAATTTGTTTTTAAAGTGAAAAATAAATTGATGTGATAAACTATCATATACAGTCTTGATGCATTACACGACAGTTCAAAAATCTTCCTTAAAAAGTTTATTGATATATTTTAGTTTTTCTTGTAGCTATCATTCAAATATTCACTTGATAGTTTGACAAAGTACATTTAACAGACATATAAATATCCTAAATAGTAGTCATTTCTTACATAAAATTAGCAAATGGTAAAATAATATATAACATATCCTATATTGTCATGTGGAATTTTAAATAGCTACCCAGAAGATGATAAAGAAAGACTAAATAAAAACATTGATATCAAATTCAGTGCTAACACGACGCCTTTCTAGAATAACCATCTTCAAAGTCGAAAGATTGGAAAGCCAAATAATTTAAAAGTTTTGGGAGCAATACAACCTATTTCCTGAAGGAGGAGAATCTTAGTTTAGTTTCTATACACCAAAATACACCATGTTTCCTATTTAAACATAACAAAAGTATAGACTTTTCCTAGGATTTAATGGGTGCTTAACGTAATTTTCTGTAATAATTCAATTAGATCATGAAAGTCAGTTTCACCAGTGCAGGACCTTGAAGAAGGGGTAGACGACTATCAGCCTATACCGTAAATCATTTTATCAAACAATGACACAATGGTTGACAGCCACTAATTCTGACACCTGCACATGTAAATGCAGTTATCATGATCAACATGGCTCATAAGTATAATTCTAATGCAACTTTTATGTAATACGTGTTTTCACTGCCTGTTGTTTACTGTCAATTCCATAATGGACATATCCTAACCACGGGTTCTACCTTGAGTGATCCATCATAGATCAAAAACCAGTTTTAATATTTATTTATTTGTCAACTCTAAGGCGTACAGATAGCAAAAAAACACCGTCAAATGTTTATATTATGATCTGAAAGTGTTAATTTTACGTCATGGTGTGCAAATATTCGTGTACAGGGTCATGTCCGCATCTCTAGTAAAACTATTAAGTCATTCCTTAATCGGAAGTAACTGTGTATATCATAATAACAACATCAAAATATTTTATTTATAGACACAACATAATGATATCCATTTAGAGCAACAATAACCAGTTTATCCTGACGCCACATGTTAACGTGTTGTACTTGGTAATGTATGAAATTGAAATTAATTCCCGGTGGATATGGAAGTGTTTGAAGATACCAAAGGGGTAATCAGAATCGGTAAATCAAAGGACAGAAAATACAATGGCCAAAAGAAAAAGGACAAACAACGATCTACAAAACATACACAGAAAACTAAAGATGCAGTAACACGAACCCCATTAAAACCGGCGATGAACTCAGGTGGTCCGTCACCGTGAGCAGTTCCCGGTAGATATGGCATTCCTGCTACTGAATGTATAATGAACAAGTAACATATAAAAGCGATGATGATAGTGCATAATCCTACCTTTAGCAGCCTCTATAACAGCATCCATAGAAGGTCTTATCCAATGCATGTTTGCATTGAATTCCTCTTTAACTGCAAAACCTTCTATTCTGGATTTGTAGCTGTTTTTAAAGAAAACACAACATTATTTTAGTCAACAGATGGTTATTTTACTTATTTGCAAGTATTATATAAAAAAATATAAAAACCTAGAAATCAAACAATTTAGTGCCCACAATGAGTTTCTGTTATAACTTTGTGTTGACTATTATTTTACCTATTTTGTTCCAGTATTGTTATAAATACTGTTATAGTGACAGACGGAACCTTTGAATCGTAATGAAAGAGGGAGGTTTGGCGCCTTAACATCTTATTCAACCCACCATTTCTTTGGAAATGCCTGTACCAAGTCAGGGTCATTACGCGGGTTTGCACAGTTTTCCGGTTGTTGACTGATTTTGTCTGTTTATATACTTATGAGTTTTGACTTTCCCTTTGGAAGATTGTTCGGGGTTCGATAATTTTGTTATTACCCTTATTTCAGCAGGAAGCTCAAAGTAAAAATATTTGAATTCCAAATAATTTAAAAGTCTTCGTGAGCAAGAAAACCAAATACTTATTAACAACTTCAAAATTCTAATTTATTATGCAAGAAACTGGTATCGTCTCATAAATTGTTTGAATAAAAAATAACACTGTTAATTTGAATTTGAAGTTTGGTGTTTAACGCCACTTTCAGCAATATTTCAGCTATATCATGGCGACCAGTTTTAGTGGTGGAGGAAACCGGAGTACCCGGAGAGAACCAACGACCCTGGGCAAGCAACTGGCAAGCTTTATCACTTGCGGCTGCGAGTCGAGGACACCTTTTTTGTTATTTACAAAGCCGGGCGCGAACCCACGCCGTATTGGTGATAGGTTTGTATGAGCTGTTAGATCCAACGACCTAACTCATTGAGCCACCCGGGCTGTTAAAACACTGTTAAAAGAAAGTAACGAGTGCAATAGGCTTCCCACTATTTTCCTTAGTATACATAAACAAATGAAAATACTGTTATTGATGTCATAATTTTTTCAGTGAAGAATATATTTGCAGTGGATTCTTAATACATACTATGGTAATGTTAACAGGGTGGTGAGGAATTTCTCTGCAGAACCGAGCTTGCTCTTATCACCATCGAAAGCTTTCAGCTTTTCAACCTGAAATTAAATCAGAAATCAACTGTTTGTTGTCATCAGTCACTCTTGATAGATTGTACAATGTGTAAAGGCAAATAATAAGGTAATGTCATGTCCTACTTGGATTCACTGAGTACAAAGTACAGTATTTCTTAGTTAAATATCTGTATCCGTAAAAAAATGTTTATCATGTCATTTTGTTTTATTGGGCTATTGACTTGTTTGTTCTAATGACAGTAGAATGAATTACTACCACCATTTAACAACAAGATGGTTGTTGTCAAAATATCTTATTTTGTTAAATTGAGTAAACTATCTATTACTATTGCAGCACTGGGCATTAAATTCTGTTTATATGTCTGCACTCATCAAACTAGTTTAAACCCGCCACCCCTTTTATTGAAGTTCCTGTACTAAACCAGGAAAGTGAATATGTGAGTTCGAGCTATCGATTTTGTCGCAGTTTCTAGGATTTAACAATAAGATCTTAGGATTGTTCCGATCGTGTAAATTTGTTTTTATTTCCATTGTATACCATTTTTATGGTAAATTAGACAATATAAATCAAGAAGAAAATTTACCCCATATTAATACGGAAGAGTTTTGGAGACGATTCCTTACCTCGTCTTCATAGGGAAGTATTTTGAGAAGATTCCTAAGTTTCTCTGCACCTATTTTGTCACTAGCACCCTCGCGTAATAACTTGACAATATCTTCACTTGACATCTTAAACTGCTTCAAGAATATGTTGATCTGAAGGCTTCTCTTTCCTTCCAATAAATTTATCTACAATACATATATAAATCATTGTCAATTACATTTTTAACTTGTTTGTAGATGTATTTATAATTTGATATTAACATGTGGGAAACTCTTGTAACCCTGCATCATTTCACTAATACTGGATATTTAACCTTTGAAGTTTCCTGTCATACAGAGGTAAATTTTTCACAGGTGTAATATAGGTATACTAGTAATAAAAATAATAATTAAAAAAAAAGTTTGGAGATTTGAGCCCAAAATACTAGTTGAACTTCGCCACTATCTTTGACGTGCCTGTAATACATATCTAAAGTGAGTGGTCATGTGTTGGTGTATTAAGGGACACTTTCTACGAGTTTGTTTTATTGCACTTTGGAACTATTCCGACAGTGTGGTGTTCTTTCCTTCATTTTATTATACAGCATATATTATTAGTTAATAGAAGATATTTTCTGTATAAAATTGTACGGCTTCCTTTTAATAAAGGATCCCTATGCTGTAAACCGACTTTGAATTGTAGATTAAATTCAGTGTGTTTTAACAGAGGATAAAGATTTCTATCAGCTCTTCTTGTCTTCTTCATATTGAACCGTATTATATAAAATTTTCAATTTAATTGTATTCACAACTTAACTTTTACAGTGAAATTGGGCAGAAAGATCACTAACAAGAATATAATTTACTATTCTATGGTCATTTTTTATTCATATTATCTGCTAATATGTTCTACAATTGTTTTGTTTTGAGCGAATGTATGCCCTTTTACAAACACAATCCTTAAACTAGTCTACCTATAATTAATAGCCCGGAAAATTATATATAAAATTACTCCTTTTTATTGTGTTATACTGCTCTTTGCGTGACACAAGATCAAGAAAATTGTTCTAAAAATGATTTCAACTTAAGATTTTTAATTGACCATGTTTATAGTCATTTTTCAAAGTGTCATTTTCTTTAATAGAACATTGTTTGGTAAAGTAAGGATAATTAATCATACAAGGAGATATGACATACGGGTTGGGAATATAGATAATTGTTATTTATTGTTGGTACCGGTAATATGATTTTTTTAAATTATTATGGTATGGTGTGTTTGGGTAAAAACTTGAAAAATGGTCAAATTATTGTATCAACTTTATTATATGACAATGCCAATTGTTAATAAGCTACATTTTTATACAAAAATCATTAATAATAATTTCCAAGGTGAGTTAACAAAAAGCTATAAAGGAAGTCTAAAATGGTCACCTTGAGGTGACTGATGAAATATGAAACGAAATTGATGGATGAAAATTCAGGAGAATTGAGGAAAGTAAAAAAGTAGATATGATATTTATAGCTGATATTGATCATTTTACTGAATAGTTCCAGATGTTGGAGTCCAGATTATATCAGTGGGTCTATCTATGCTCATCTATCATTCAACGACTTTGGTTATTCGCCTCTATCATAACTGTACACGATTCCACATCAGTTAGTCAAGTGTAATACATTTACATTCAAAATTAAGTCATTTAAAATAATCAATTCATGTTACGTTACTTAAAACAACAACAGTTGTTTTAATTGTATTTATTTACGTAAAACAAACAGGTGTCCATGCATTAAATTAGACAAAGATCATTGTGGAAATTTGATCAAAGTGACGTAAAAACTGGGAAGCTTAACTAAAGCACCATGAAAGATAATCTGCACGTGTCCCTTTAAATAAATGCAAATCGTGGTCAACAAAGGGTTTAACTCAATGAAAGAAGTGCAGATTGACAGCAAGATTGTGGTAAAAAGGTTGAGTAATACCCACACTAATCAAACAGAGGCTAAACAAGAGAAGATTATTACTGGTGTATAGGAGGATCTCCCACGGCTTAGTTGATGTGATATTAAAGTGAGATTTGTCGGATCTGTGATACCCGGATGATATTGATAGCTTTATCAAATTAATTGTAGATATTATACATCATAGTGTAATTACATTGTAATAACTTATTTATGACAGATAAAATTCTGACTTCTTATTCAAAGGGGGGCTTTAGAAAATAATTTATTAGACACAATAGTATAAAGATTTCTCTTTTTCACTTTCATGTTTACAGTCGTCAATTAAGTAGTGGAGAATACACTCCCAACTGTAGATTCTTAAAATAATCAACGAGACCCGTCAGGGTCGACTTGATTATTTTTAAGAATCTACAAGTTGGAGTGTATTCTCTCACATAATACATTTCTATCTGCAACAGTGTTTTCATTATATATTTTTACCTTTTTAATGTTCAGAAAGCTAAATAAGCTACAATTAACAAAAAATAAACAACACAATTTTATCGGCATCCGTGCTTTCGATTCTCGTTTATATTTAGATATTTCAAGGTCTTTCAAGTGAATAGAATCGTTTATATTTAGATATTTCAAGGTCTTTCAAGTGTCCCAAATATTCACCTGTGGTCTGTCTGATTTGTTAAGTTGCGGTCGGTTCGTTGGTTGTACTTGTATTGCGAGAATACTCGTCAGTTCTGAACATAAATTGTGTCAGAACTCAAATATTTTGTATCGTGTCTTGTATATATTGACCAATTGCCTTTTTTAAGCAAATTGTTGATATTTTTTAACAAAGCTTAATATCAAGAGTTATATATACTAATTATAGAATTGATTAATGTGGTCAATTTAGCCGAGTGGTAAGATGGCAGTTTTGAAAGTCTAAGTAGACTTTAAATAGCCCAGCAGTGGTTCGAGACACGAAAGTCCCAAAATAAGTAAAACACGTTTTTAAGCCTAAAATAATAAAAGGTTAAAGTTCATATATTCAAGAACAAAAGAATGAACTGTAGATTCTTAAAAATAATCCACTGTTCGAACAATAGTATGACGTCAGAGAAATGTGTTAAAATATAGAGAAATACCTCAACCTGAAAGGGCAAGGCTTTAAAACAAGACTCTTGACACACCCCATTGTAATACGGTAATCCAGTAAAAGAGACAATTGAATTCAAACAATGTTTAAAATTGTTTGGGACATTATAAAAACAATTCAATTGTTTGGGACATTATAAAAACAATTCAATTGTTTAGGACATTATAAAAACAATTCAATTGTTTGGGACATTATAAAAACAATTCAATTGTTTGGGACATTATAAAAACAATTCAATTGTTTGGGACATTATAAAAACAATTCAATTGTTTAGGACATTATAAAAACAATTCAATTGTTTGGGACATTATAAAAACAATTCAATTGTTTAGGACATTATAAAAACAATTCAAGTGGATCTAATGTTGTTAATCACAGTATGCTATTTTTTGTTTTTCATTTTATTATTTATTTTTTAAAGAAGGATAACTTTTAGAGTCAGGGGTTACTAGCAGATCTCCTCACTATATATACAGGGATAAAGTGAATGACAATAGACATATAATTAGATCAACATGGTTTAGAATTACTGCCAGTACAAATTAAACATTGTAAAACTAAGATACGATCCAGCACCCTTTCCCTAGCCCGCATATGTACTCACATTCCTAGTCTCTCATGGTAGCTGTTACACTATTTGTATGAAAACAAATTCACCACAGTCCATACCATACTAATAATAAGGCTATGAGTTAGGGCTATGGTGTTTAACGTCACTTTCAACAATATGTCAGTTATATCGTGGCGGTCAGTTGTATTGGTGGAGAAAACCACCGACTATCTGTAAATCGCCGACAAGCTTTTATTACATAATCGAGAACACCTCCCTCGAACCTAGTAGTGCTAGGCAATGATTGCAAAGTAAGTTGTAAATACAACTACCATACGACCACGACCAACCCTCTATAAGGCTTCAGAAGTGATTAGGAATTATGATATGAGGACTATACAAGTATGTTCAGGAAGTTATTTAACGCGGAGATATTTAGGCCCCAACAAATTATGTAAAAGATGTTTTCATAAGATTTATGTATTCATTACAGGAACATAAATTCATATTAAAGATACATATCTAACAATATTTGTGCCTGAAGATCAAAGCCAGCTCATCATGTATAGATAGTATGGCTAACATCAACAGGTATTCTTGCACTGTGTACCAGGGCGTGATGATATGGAGTGCAATTCTTGTCATAAATCTATACATGGCACCTGAAGCGTTCATTTGCAATTAGATTCTCCCGTAGATAAAATCACATGTGAGAACTCAAAATTTAAATAGGGTTTTGTTAAATACGAATATTAAGTAGCAAGAAGATCATTTGCACATGAATAAATTGAATACTCATTTTTGAAAAGATGTGCTGTATCATTGCTTACTGATTATAAACTGTCCCTATATATATCTTATTGATGATAATCAATTCTTATTTCTAAAGAAGATTAAGGAACTACTCTGATAATCCTTTGAATTGAATGTTCAATTTCTAGCTAATCTAATTTTCAACAAAACGAAAGTAGATTGATTATTTTCCCATACGATAAGGATGCTAGTCGTATGACTAGGAGGGAGTTTATTTTAGTAATAAAGACGTTGGTATAAAATTTAGTAGGTAATGTTAAACCAAATGTGTGAGGCAAAATACAGGTGTATTAAAAGAAGCAATTTTGCTATAAGAAGAATTTGAAGATACCAAAGAGGTAATCAGAATACGTAAATCGAAGAAGAACAGACAACACAATGACCAAAAGAAAAAAGGACAAAAGGACCAACCAGGATCTACAAAACATACACATAAAACATAAGGTCGAGTAATACAAACACACTAAAAACCGGGACTGAACTTAGGTACTTCGGAAGGGAAAGCAGTTCCTGCTCTACTAGTGGCACCCATCGTGTAAAGAAATACACCATAAAAATAGTTCTCACTCACCTCTGTTGATTCCTTTCTTTTCCTGTCAGATGAATTTGTTCCATTAACTTTATCGGTAGAAGAAACTGAATTTATATTGACACTGAATAACTCATCTATTGTTTCAAAATCCATTTTTGATACATATCCATTAAATAATTTCCCTGCCGTATTCCATATATTGGGTTTTCCTGAAAGCACTTTTGTTGCTGAAATCTTTTGCCATTGTAATGTTCGTAATTTTGTCGGAGGCTTTGGAATATTTTGTTGAGGTAGTCTTTGTATTGGAGGTGGGTTGGCAAGGCCTGGTGGGGGTGGTGGGGCTCCTGAAGCAGGCGGAGGTGGCGGTACTCCAGGTGCCATTGGTGGTGGCGGCGGGGCTAGTGGTACTCTGTTGATTCCCGGTGGCGGAGGAGGCGGCGGTGGTGGCGGTGCAAACACTTTGTTCGGTGAATCCCCTGAATGTGAATTGTCTGTAGTCCTTCTTGGTGACACAACACGCGTCCGTTCGTCGTGACATGAACAAGAACATTTTCCATCAGTATATTTTTCTCGTTTCCTCATGGAAGACATCAACAGTTTTTGAGAATCGTCTTTATTTTCTATTATTGTTGCCCTAGATATAAGTGTTTCTATTGTCTGCCATATTAGGTTGTTATTTTCATCACTTGGGTCTATTTTAAGCATGTGTTGTAACGTCGTAAGGAAACATAACTCCTGGGGTGTATCTGAAATCTAAAAAATAAAAACAAATTCATTAAATGAATGTAAGTGGTGACGATCATGCAAGAAGAGTTTGAAGATACCAAAAGGGTAATCATAATCCGTAAATCGAAGAACACAACACCAACGACAGACAACACAATGGCCACTAGAGGAAACTTGGAAGGCAGTCAGAGCTAAGAAAAACAGATTTTGGCAAATTAATGCAATGAAGAACAAAACATACCACACAGTCGGTAGCGGCTAGTCGAAACAGTTCCAAAAACTATTCCAAAAAATTGTAAAAACAGTTATATTATAAACAAAAATTGCAAAAATAAGTAATACCATAGATACGATTAATTTCTGCTTCCTTTTCCTTTGTGTGAAATTAAGCAATAATTTTATAAAAACAAAACTTGTTTCATCTAACGCAACAAAGATAAAAACAAAATACTCTTTGTTGTATCGAGTCTATGCATAAAATCACTCCGAGCATTACTACAATGGAATGGTGGACAAAGTATGACTGTTCAAATACATGATGACTAAGACACCCATATACTGACTTCACAAGTCATTGTTTTGAAGAACCTTTTACACCAGGTCTTGGTTCTGTACTGACAAAACCCCCCATGGCATATTTTCTATAGGAAATCTAAGTGTTTATTTTGATACCATTATTTAAATTTTATGTTTATCAAATATATACCTATACTTATAAAGTAAACATATATCAGTAAAGATAACAAATTGAACTTGTGGGGGATGGACAAAAGAACAACAAAAAAGGATTATCATTTTATTATTGATGTTAGAAACTCAAGTCCTCTATACTTAATTACCTGTGATTAACAAACAGGTAACATAGGTAATCAGGATAAAACGTTGTTTACCAAATCTTGATTGAGATTAAAAATTTATTGACAGTAACCACAATTAATATTTACACCTTTTTAAAGTTCTTTGTTTGGTGTATAAATGTAACAATAAATACTTAGTGTTAATCAGATAAAAATATAGTCAATCTTTGTAATTTTACACAATAAATTGATTTATCCATTGTAAAAACGTCATATCTTTAATTTAATGACTGTTTTAATAAATCAAGTACATAATTTAAGATAAGTCAAATATTTTATTGTTTATTATTTTTTTTTTTAAATCAAAATACACTGAAATATTGTTGAAAGTGGCGTTAAACACCATAAGCCATAAACCAACCAACCAAAATACACTCTAGAAAAAAAAATAAAGTTGATATCTATTTAATGACTGTTTTGATATATCAAGTATATAATTTCAGATAAGTCAATATTTTTTTTAAATCAAAAGACGCTGAAACACCATTAAGCCATAAACCAACCAAAATACACTAGAAAAAATAAGTAAAATTCAGCAGTGCTCACTGTACCTAAATACATGTATAGTCATTTTGATAATATCCATGAAGTGAAATCCAATTACAGAGCGATCAAATAACTTGTCATAATTTGATTGTTGTATCTGATTGTAAACATATTTCCTAATGGGATACACCATGTAATAGACGGGTTAAAATGTCACAGAACAGTTCGATGATGGGAGGGGCATAACATTCTATGTGTTACCAAATGTTTCACGCCACTTACAAAGTCAAATTTAAAAATTCACCACAGCTTGATGTTTTTCTCCAACAGATGTGTTTGTCCTGGTATCGTGTATTATACAATAAATACAGACAATTTAGTAAAAAAATATTATCATTTGTGTATTTAAACATAAAAATCATGTAGATATTTAACCCTTTGACTGATACTCTAAAGAGTGAAGTGCTATTTATTTTACTTTTGTTAGCGATCTAGCTGTCTGAACACATACTTAAACCTTCACCTTTATCAAAAAGTTGCGGAACCGTAGCTATTAACAGTCTTGCTTCGTTTTCATTTCTTTACGACAAAAGAGGAAAAAAGAGAAAACTTCAATAACACTTATAATTAAACAAAAGATTGATTGATTGATTGATTGATTGATTGATTGATTGATGTTTAACGTCCAGCAAGCAATTTTTCAGCTATATTCAGGACGAGAATAATTTTAACGCCACGGGACTCGAAAAAAGGAAATGTGATGGGTAGGGACGGATAATTTTGCCAGTGCAACAGGTCTCCTATGGACCGCTCATCATGAGCATAATGCTCATAATGAGCTGTTACACTGGGTTCTTTAACGTGCGAAGAGGGTGGCAATCTCTCAACACGGGACCTCGGTTTTATTTACGTCTCACCCGAAGGACGGGTTGGTTGTCAATTTATGCATCCAATTTATACATTTTAAAACAAAAGAAAAAAATGTTTTCTTTTTTCGATCAAAAAAAAAAAGAAAGAAAGAAAGAAAGAAAAAAGAAAAAAAAAGAAAACAGAGACAGACCAATAAGATCTACTGTTCATCAGCTACTCTATCAAACGTCAATAACATGTATTTCAAAACAAACAAAAATATAAATGAATTATCTAAATACCAATAAAACTCTCTACAAAAACTGAGTGCATGTGTTCTTACAACCATAACATTTCAAAGTTAAATTGACCTCTGACCTCTATAGTCTCACAAATTCAATTACTAATCAAATGACATAAAGAAAAAAAACATGTCATTTTTCAGTTGACAAGTTTATTTATCACATTTACCTGTTTAAAAATTGCATGAAAAACATCCAAAGGGCTGTTGAGATCAACGCCTTTGACTCCCGGAAGCAGGTCTTCATCGTTGGTTTTCTGTTCATCAAAAACATCTAACTGAACAAGAATCTGAGAATCTGTATCCTCTTGTCGTCTGTAAATAATAAGACAGTTTTTATTGGTTGTTCTAATATAATAAAAACGTAGATATCGAATTTCGTGCGCACAAATAGATGGCCATTTAGCTTCTTGTAAGATTCAACGATTTAAATGCTTATTGATTTCTTAACTTCCAGAAGGAAATATTTGATAAATGGAGGACGAAACCAAATTCAACTGGATCGAAATACCAACAGAAATGAGGGAGGAGTGTGATTCGAAATACTCACAGAAATGAGGGAGGAGTGTGACAAGCAGGGCAACAACTTTTGACTGCCATTTGAATGTTATGGAGTGTTGTAGTAGGAAAGAAAATAACAGTCTTTTATTACGGTTAAAATGCACATACTCTGTAAATCAGAAAAAGACGTCTATAACGGCAAGGGAGCGTGGACTCATTATGGTCCACGATTAGGGTTTCCGTATTATAACATGACAACCCTGTATTTATATACAGAGGATCACCTATCCACCACATGGGGAAGAATTATGAAGCTCTATGGGTTGAGCTCTGTGAACCCAATAAATATAAGACAATAGCCAGATATGACAAAGTATATTACATTACTGGATATTTTTAGAATTTGAAGAGGAATTAAAAAAGACATAATTGAAACTGCAACATGTATAAAAATTATTTAAAAAAGGCGGGAAATTATTATCTGTCATGCATATTTTATAAACGATTCTGCAGATAAGGATAATGAAACAAAATTAGTGGCATCTTTTAATTCTTTGTCCTCTTGTCAAATAAATAAATATTAAACTTAAACATTCTGTTAAAACCGGGCAGTGTTACTACTTTATCTCCGTGTTCAAAGACTTGTTAATACTTTTGTATGCTGTACAATCCGTTCTTGTATATACACTAGATTAAGAACATACGTATCTCTGATACATGTAGACATGGTGTTTATACAGTCAGATCTGTCTTATGTGACCTGCCAAGGGAACAGTCAAATATGGTCACATAAGAGAGGTGGTCGTTTAATGCAGGTATAATTGACATGACATGCACTGTGAAGGGAAATAAAAAATTAAGGTCACATAATACAAGTTATTGCTTAGTAGAGGTGGTCACTAAAGCAGGTTTGACTGGAGTCATTTTAAAAAATCAAATAGTAAGATTACAACTGAATGTCGTTGTCAAAATAGACAATATAATTAAATACAACATGTTAAATATTATTTTCTATTTACAATTTTTACAGTTCATTAAATTTAGGATATACGTTTCACGATTATATGAACCCCTAAAACTTGTACTTTTAAACATTTTCGAATGACTTTGTTAATTTTTTTAATATTTGTTTTTAATTCAATCTACAAAAGGATTTATAAGGAACAACATCAAGAACAGTCAACTTAGAAACAATTTGAGATCTTAAGTTGCTTAAGTCTAAAATCTCACAACGTGAATTCAATTTGCGCAATAAAAATTGAGTAATAAGAAGGTGAAAGGTGAATGATCATTAAATTAAAGCCTGTCGCAATCTGATCAAGATGAACCACAATAATCGCTCATTTTTAATTCTTTCAAATTTAACAAAGCGCTCTATTACAAATTGTGGTTAAACACCAATACACGTTAATCGTCCTTTTTCTTTCTTTCTCCGATTCTCAGACCTGTAGTAGGATATTTAGGTGATACATACACACCCACCTAATATGAGATTAATTTGTCAAAATGCCTCTTGTTATTCCGTATTCGTCATGTGTAATAAAATGCCCTATAAAAGGTTCAATGGAGTTTAATTTAACATCGTTCTGATGGTAAAATTGCTCAATTTTCTATGTAACAACTGATTTAAACGAAGTAATACGGTGACAAGAGATCAAAGTTAAAAACATGAATATATTACAAACCCACAAAAATTTTATACGCGCAACCTTGTTTCCATAACAAACATTACAACGCATAATAAGTAAAAGTGGACCTCCGAGACATATTGCGTATATACATTTTAATTTTAATATCGTCATTTTTCGCTGTATAATATTCAAATCAACCTATGATATTATACTGAACATGTGATCGCAAGTACGACGCTGACTATTTGTAATGTTTTTTTGGGCGGTCATTTCTTGGACACGAGAACAATTTATTGGACAAGAATACTCACAATTATTACAATTCATTGATTCATTTTTACAACATTTATCAGAATTTTACATTACGATTTTATACTATAATATCAAAATTGTAATAAATACATTAAATCAGAATTTTCTTGTCCCAGAAACTGTATACTGGTATCTGGACGACCATGAGGACAAACGTTTAATTATTGGATATGAAAGGTGGAAGGTCACAAATTACAAACCATGGTTTAATGGAAATGTTTGGGGTTACTAATTATCCCCACCCCTCTCGTGTTATTTCTATAATATATTCGTTTCATTGGTGATATGACATTTAACAGTTTAAACTCTGAAGGGAGAGTGATAAAAAACATGCTGAAAACTTTATGAAAGTCACCTTCAAACAATGTAAGCAATTATTGAAGTGAACATGACACTGAATCTTTTTTTTTCCCACTTTAAACAGATGTTTGATCTCGTAATATAGGTAAAATATAGATAATAAAATAGACAGGTAGAGAGAGTGACTCACTCACAGCATGTTTTAATAGAAAATTCTGATCAGGATCCCATGATCAATGGCATGAATATTAAATCTACTTAAATAAGTAAATAAGGCAAACTTGTATCTTCGATTTATATGTAACGTGGGAACTTTGTAACTACAGGCTTTCAATCAATTATATTGTAATTTGAATGTTAATTCGTCCACCCCCTATTCAGGACTATAAGATCTATGGATGTTCAATGTTCCCCAATATTCATTATATTGTCAACATTTCTCTCCTGTAGTTCCGCAAAACAATCCGTGGGATAGTAATTGCGGGTATAAATCTTTTTTTTTTATAAAGAAAAAAAATGTCCAATGTCCGTCAGGTATACAAGTTTGTGTCAATTGCAATTATGTTATTATTGAAAGAGGAGTGGGTTACTTGTTAAATGTTTGAAACGGGTGCGCGAACACAGTCTACACAACCTTTTTAACAGATAATTGTTACACACATGTACTTTTAGAAAATGCTTTAGTTTGATAACTCCGTTTTAAATCTGCCATCTGTTTCAGTAATTACGACAAGTAGATGATACAAAGCCTTGATGATGATCAACTGACATTTATCATTATTACGTAATACAAGTAACAAAGCTGTTGGTTTATACTTGTGTATAAAGTCAACATTAATAATCGATCAGATGGTATATTCATTCTTTAGTGAGATTTAGCACATACATTATGTAGCTCAAAATGGAGAGGTCTTTCGAATATGATTTTATGGACTATATTATATTCTTGAATATTTAGCACATAGGGGATTCTGTGATGTATATTTCAGGGTACCGTTTCAAACCTAACAGATGTAGCACATGGAGAGGTCTGTGGTGTATATTTCATGGTTCCGTTTTAATTCTTGGCCATTAAACACATGGAGAAATACTTGTTTTTAATCAATCCATTGACGAGTACAATACAACAAGTTTATGCAGTAGTCTTAAAATCCACCAATTTCCATTTTATTTTCAATGCACCTCTGGTGGCGGGATAATTTATTACCTCGACTGTGTAAGGACGTACACTGAAATCCCCACATATACATGTGTTTCACTTCTATTAGTTCATATATATTAAATTCAGCTTACGCTATCTATCGTTTAATCTTTAAAGACACTTAGAATAATTTGTCACCGGCTTAGTTAAGAGACAAAAATATCGATGTTATGACAAAGTTTATTTATTTTAAAAATGTGTACAATAAAAACAATGATATGAACTTGTTACCGGCGTGAGAGTAGACGAATACAGAATTTCTCTATTTATAAGAAGACTTATGTGACTACTATTTATTTGACTGTTATCCGCCTTTCAGACTTCTATAGGGGCCTGTTGTTTAGAAGTTTGTTATTATACACCAATCGTTTGTTAAATTAACGACGACACGAAAAAGAAAACTTCAACTTGTTGACCGAATTTTATTTGTACATAAGTTGAATTTAATGGTCGTTGCTCTGTATATGTAAATTCACACTGCTGTAATCCAAACAGTTGAAACGAACCCAAATAATTCAATATGAGAGACTCACACACAAAGAGCTTACAATACACATTTAATCTTAGGTCTCGATGTTAATCACCCGTTTTGTTTTTACTAGTTACCTACAGCTAAAAAAATGTTTACTTTGTTGATATAAAGTTTTGTCGCTGAGATGCTCTTGGATGTAATATATATATATATATATATACAAGATGCAATATTTTTACCATGGTTTTCTGAGTTAAACTGTTAAACAATCGAACACGTGAGATCGTTCAACCGTTAAACCCGGAAAACTGTGGTATAAATGATTTGTAACATGAAGGAAGTCATGCAATATCACATCTAGGTCGTTGATTATTGCCCGGCTTTCTGAGAGTAATAAAACTACAGGCCAGATTTAAAGTGTGCAATACCTCGTATCTGCGTGTATTACTTCATAGTGCTTACATTCTGGTATATAAACCATAAAAAGATCAAAGGAAAATAATGCATTCATGTTACAATTAAATTTAAATATAACAATCAAAATAATATACATTGTATATATTAAGACCTGCCAAATTTTGACTTCAATTCGTAAGAGTGAATCTCAGAACGATTAATGTCATTACTGATGAACAACGAAGGTTTTTTTTTAAATCATCATCAATTAATCATTATTTGTTATTTTTATCAATGCTAGGAAAATACAAGTCTGGCTTTTCTGCCAAATTTTGTTGGCTGACAGTCATCGATACCTATTAATAATACTAACTATACGGAAATGTTTCTGTAATTTATAATGTACATTAAAATTTGTATAAAGATTAATTATCAAAAAATGAGACATTTTAAAGTAAAAACATGTATTTCCCACGATATACATTTGTAGCTGAAATATTGCTAAAGTTGGCATTAAACACCAATCAATCAATCAAACATGTATTTGTATTAGAATGGACGTGTGGAGGATTGTTAAGATCCCAGCAGTTCACAGACCTCTTTAATATATAAGACAATTATGTTGTATTACCACTGAACTCCAGCAGTTTAAAGTAAGTTTTATAAGTTGTCTCCCAAACCCAGTCAACCATAAATATGATCTTGATATTCAATACATTAAATACACGGTTTTTTTTTTTATATAGAAATTACCAATTTAGTACTGATTTCTTCGGAAATATGGGGCTAAAAACCTCAAATTAAAAAGTTAGGTTTACCTTAAAGACAACCCCTGTTATTATATATATTTATAAACAGAGAACAAAAAACAAAAACAACAACAATCAACACCTATAAACACAGAAATTAAAATAAACTGAAACAGACGTCGACGGACGACGGTCAATGAAATAACCCTACCACAATACGTCCATTGAAGTTGTGCTGACTACTCAGCATTTTGTAACCCTCGTATAACATGTGTAAAAGGTATACTACATTTACACTGCAGTACTAAATTTACTGTAAAGTGTCATAGTATGTATGTACTATTTGTACACATCAAAGAATTACTCAGTCAACAGTTATATATTATATAAGTACTGGTATGTCTCTAGAATGAGCTCTCCAAGGTTAACTCGCATGAAATCACCGTTACTTGTAATTTATTAATGTAAAAGTGGACCTTTTACACCAAGATTATGTTTAAAATATATGATAAAAATGATTTATTTCCCTAATAATAATAATAATAATAGATAAAATGACAATAATTTATTGATGCATATCAATTTTAGATTTATCCTAGATAAACTTGTATCTTTAAACAAACAGGTTTATCTTCTTTACACCAATAAAAGAAGAAATAATAATCAATTAAATCTTATAAAACTTGGAAACTTACTTTTTTGGTTGCCATAGAGATTCCAATTTAGATTTTGGTGATACGAAATAAATTTAAAACTCCAAAACAATTGAAATAAATTTAAGACTCCAAAACAATTTAAAAGTCTATTATTTTTTTCATAAAAGTTTGAAACTTACTTTTTTAGTTGCCATAGAGATTCCAAATCACATTTTGGTTGTATGAAAATAAATTTAAAACTCCGAAACAATTTCTCTCCGTTCATGATTACCAAAGCACTGTTAACTATACTACAAAAATCGGTGCCTGCAAGCCATGTTGAAAGAGCATCTCTTGTTTTAGACTAATAGTTTTTTTTGGATACCATCGGGGTTCCGAAAGGGCTTTATTTGTTATACTGTATTCCGAATCAAAGTTAAAAAATACCAATTTCTAACTGATAAAAAGACAAGTAAAGAAATTAAAATAGCAAATGTTACGAACACACATACTGTTTAATTTACGTATTTCACATTCAATAAAATCTCAATGAACCTCTACAGCGCAAAATTGTTCGATTAGCATGCATTAATTCTCTTGTAATTTGGTATCAGATAAAGTAGAGATGAGAATATCATTCACCCCCGTTGTATTACCCCCCATTAACATCTGTATGTATAGATAGTTACTATTTCACATCCTATATTATGTTATAACTTATTGTATAATAAATAAGTTTCTAATTATAGCCAGGTGTATAGTAATTACGAATTGATTAGTCAGATTTCACTTTTGCACTTTTCACTATACATTTTGTATAGTAAAGGTGGACAGTTTAACTATGGTTGGTATACACAAATACATTCCTTGTTTAACTAAATTAATTTAGTTCAAACTCTCAGTCAACTTTATTTTCAAACTTCTGTCATAATCATTAATGTATGTTTATTTTTTATTTATTTATTTATTTATTTATTTATTTATTGTATTTGTATGTTTATTTTTTGTGTTATAACCATTTATTGTATTTGTATTGAATCATTATCTGATGAAATATTTATATCTGTATGCCTATATGTTGTATAACATTGGTAAATAAAGATAATAATAATAAGTACAGGACTTTTCAAGGATGTGCGGAGTGGGTGGGTTCGAAGACTCTGGAATCAATATGCTCCTAGGTTTGAGGTCTAAATTCGTCCGCTTTAATAGTCTTAGTTCAACCGAATCCCGATATTAAATAGTCATAGTTCAACCAAAATGCAACTTTAATAGACGTTCTTGGCTTTCCAAAGGGAGAGGGGGCATCGGTACAATTCACAACCCTGCCTACGGGCGTGCAGTTGTATGAACGATTTTGCTATTAAAGATGTATAATATGGCATCAGTGATTATATGTTTTATTATATGTTAAGAACAATCTAAATTAAAATTAGCTCTTTTCACTTGAAACTGTGTCACACAAAGAACAAAAAACGGGAGCAAGTGGTAGGAGAATTAATTTTGCAGGTACAAATGTATGATATCGATATGCCATATATATGCCATGTGATTACAAATAGAGGTAATATTTCAAGTGCTTTCATATATGTATGAATTGACTGTGACAACGCATTTAAAAAAGTTCTTTTATTACGAAATGACAAATTGATTTGTTGTGGTTAATAATTAACCTCTTTTTCATATCAACCTTAAATCAATTTCATGCTTTAAAACCTAATTGAAAAAGTTGTTTCTTAAAGAGTTTTGATGATTCACTTCTGGTGTCAGAAAAATGTTTATTAAAACAAATACGCCAATCAACTGTTCCTTTCACTGGTTTCACAATTAAGAGTGTTTGGTTATTTTTATGACATATTTAACAGCTCATTTCAATAATAAATGTCAATTAAATAATTAAATATCAATGTATATCACTTACCTGAGTTTATTAATGATTTCCTGAAGCCGAAGACCTTCAAAAATAAGGAAACATTAGTAAGCAAAAATCTATTTAACATTTAAAATAACTGATTAAAAAAACACAATGTCAAACTTAACAGTAAATGTGGATAACACAAGGAAAAATCCCCAAGGTCATTTCTATGCTGTCGTACAACCTTCCGTTATCATATATATTTTATATAGAAAACCCCTTTACAACCGTGACACAATCTATAAACACAGTAAAATACATGCAGATTGGCTTAAAATATCATGTTGATGATGCCATATAAATTTCGTTGAAACAGATGCATGCAAACACATTCCTCTCACTTGACAAAAGAGAGAGAGAGAGAGAGAGAGTAGAACACTGATGGTGTTATTCCGGTTATACAGAGGACATAATAGATGAAAGTAACGCACGCGCAGTACAATTAAAGTGTAATGCAGGCTATATATTTAACCAACAGAAAACAATTCACATAAGCAGGCCAAACTTTTTAGACAAACAATAATACTTGGGATACATTTTCTGTTGTATTGTTTGGAAAATGGCTTTTGAAACTTAGTTTTACATTTAGTTAGATAAGATATAAATATAAAAAGCCATAATCTATTGCACATAGACAGAATAAAAATAGCGTTAACACAGTAACATACACACTGAAATATCATGTCGGAGTGTTTGATCTTCACATATATAAGATTAATTTAGAGAATTTTACAATGCTTTGAAAGAAGTAAATGCATATTTGAATTGAAATCAAACGTTTGACACTTATGTGGTGAAATTCGATTAAGATTGTCAACTTGTAGTATTTATTTATCAAATTGTATACATATTACTCAATAGGTTTCTTGTTTGTTGATAAGTGTATCAGGAAATGCTTCAAAAAATAAATAGAAAAAAATTAGTTATACTAGAGGTTGAATTGATTACAGAAAGAAAAGTTAGGTAAAGTACAGTGTTTATATAAAATTCTTTGCCTTCGACTATGTAAACCTGAATAATAAAGGGACGTGTTAGAACATGGCTCTATTTAGTATAATTCGGAACAGGACAAACTCTTTGATAAAATAGAAATACTTCAATCTGTAAAAAAGATTAACAGAGAACGAAGACCCAAGAGTGCGAGATTGTTGTTTAACGCCATCTGAGCAATTTTTCAGCGACCGAAAATATCATGGCGAGAACAAGTTACATTCAACGAAATGATGATGATGCCCGCTTTGTACTGGACATACACGCTGAATTGAATGTTATAGTGCTAGATCACTGAAACATCAGTCCGCAGGTAGACATGTCGCTCCACGTGGACACATTATCCTGCTTCCAAGCCAACCAGTCTTTGCTCTTACTCCTTCATGTTGCATGCTTAATAGAGAAGCAACAGATACCAATTTAACAGTCTTTGGTTTCACCCAATAGGGGCATGAAACCACGTACTATCACACTCGAGACAAGCATGCTAACCATTACATCACCGATCCAGTTTAGAAGTCCTAAGAAAAGTCTACATACAAGATAAACTCTAAAACTGTTATAATCAAAACGTAGATATCTAATTTAGTACGCACGGCGCGTTTCTGAAACAATCTTCATCAAGTACGCTCAACATTGAATACATTTGTATTAGAAAACCAAGTAATTTAAAAGTGTTTGGGAGCAAAAAACCAAAGCATGCCTTCAATTAGAACTAAATTACTTATATAACAGGTGTTAATCTTCTAAAAATTTATTATTTTAGAGACTCGATTCTCAATATAAGTATTATACAATGTCACCCTTTCTTTATTGTCATTTAGAATAGGTCATGTCTTATGAGGTTGCCTTTGTTACATTTTGTTTTTGTTGTCAGTTGCTGTATTTCGGACATTGCTTATTTTCCACCATTTTTAACAACACGAGATCAGGTCAACGAGTTCGTCAACTATATCAATTTAAGGTTGTGTCAACAGATCGGTGTCTAAATTTATAAATATCCAAAATACACATAGAACCTCTCAATAAGGGGCTATTAAAACATGCCAGAGGTCTAATAAGAAATTTACATTAGCTAAAAATCTCTCGTCCTGTACTAATAGGGTTAACCATATCTGTTAACAGGCGAGTTATTATCCCTGATATTTCTTAAGGAACTTATCTCTGGATTGCGGTCATGTCATGTCCAGGGGTTAAACTGAAATCTCTATATAACTAACAATTGCTACTTAACCAGAGTTTTATTTCTTTCAACGTGTGATTGTTGTTTTTAAATATTTTAATATAGTCTAGTGTTATGAATTAAGTATTTTGAATAAACTTTTTGCGTAATGTGCTTAAATCAATATCAGTTATGATTTGTATAACTATAGTGTATTAAATACACGTTGTTATTATTAGTACTTTGTATATTAATGGATACTTATCCGACTAGTGGCCAGGCCAAAAACAGAAGAGAGACGCACCTGTTACCGTCTTAGAATGTTAACCTTTACCGACGGTCATGTGACATATCTAACAATCCCATATATTTTGTTATTGCAATTCCTTATTTTGACTCCGATCAATATTGATAATACGTTATTAGTCGAAACGACCATCTCCTGCATTATCTGCACCGGTCTTACCAAAAACGTTTCGCCTGTTTCGTGCCAAGTAGAAATACAATTTATATTCCTCTCCTGTAAACGTTAACCTAAAAATGAACTTGTGTCGATAAATAGACAAGTCAAGTAAGTAATAAAAGCAGCGAAAGAACTACAGGCAATAAATTTATATCCGCGACGTCAGTAAATACTGCGGCATTATATTCTGACGTCAGGATAACGGTAAACCATCTTGATGGAAATAATTCAGATTAATAGAAGGCCGAATAATTGAACATGTATTGATATTGCTAGATAACATGATTGTCGTGATAAGACCCGTCAACGATTTTGGCGAACAACATACTGTCTTATCACTGTTCTTCTTATAAATAACTTACCAAAGAATTCATTTCGTGTACGAATCCTATCTTCAACTTTTTCAGTGTAGATTATGATGCAGTTAAGGAGCTGAAGTAAGATGGTTTTGTAGTCTATGTTGTCTGTGTTTCGAAGTTCATCGATTATCGTCGAAAATCTATAATTCTGCTTTCTTTGTTTCTGTAACGAAAATAAATAAGAATGCTAAAAATGTTACAAAAACAATGAGCTGTCAAAGTAATTTGTTACAATGAAGACAAAAAATGGAGATGCATTTTTTTTTCATGTTGTCATTTCTGTGAAAGTATGTGGACTTGTAATGAAGATTTTGTTAGAATATGGCCGTTTTTTTTCAATCAACTATCCAATCAATCATTAAACCTAGGGATAACCTGCTGATCACCCAAGGTGAATGAACGGAATCAGCCTAGCGGTGTCGAGTGAAAATATAACTGAATTGCCGTTTAATATATAGATAGCAATGTCTTTGGAGGATATTAATTACATGTAGGTATTAATAAGTAATACAAAAGCAAGGTTGATTCTACTGTCATAAAGGCAATACAAACAGGGCGCATATCTGTATACAAGGGTAATCTAAGGTACGTTTGAGTATGCAAAATAACATACAAAACGTTTCCTTGTTTCCCAATCAGCTTACAAAGGGATAATAACCAACCACAACACAATATGTGCTGTTTGTATACTATAGATGAATTATGACCAAGTTTATTGGAATTTAATAAATATATCTCGACATGTTTTAGAAACAAATATGAACCTTAAAATTAAACGCAACACAAAATAATCATTGTTTTGGAAAAGATTAATTGATTTTGGTTAATAATTGCATCTCTGTTAGGACAAGTGCAAATTCTGACTCAGATTTATGAATGGATCGGGTGCAACTATATAGTAAAACGGAAGGTACGCCTATACCGTAATACAAACGTTAAATTGTTTACAATTAAAAAGTAATTTATATATAAATTGATTGACACCATAATAGAGTTTAAATATTTGATACTTTTGAAAGTTTATAGATTTGTCACTGAAAGTCGTGAAGCACGCAAGGTTATGTAACTATACGTAATATAAAATACAGACATCTTATAAATCTAATTTGTTCATTAAGTATTTTCTGATTTCTTAAATTAATTTTAAACTCATTCAGTGTTAATATCATAAGGAGATCTTTTGAAAGCTGGTTGTACTTTAATTAATGAAATTGGATTGTAGACTGTAAATGATTCAGAGGGGACATCGTAACCGTGATCGTATGCATGACCATAGACAGTATTTTACAAGGGGTGGGAAAGGGATTCGATAAACTCGTGATGCACTGGCATGGATGGTCTTGTCTCCGGAGTTAACAATCCGGAATTTGATAAATCAATTTTGAACCACAATCATCTCAACTTTAACAGTTGTTCTTGGTTTTCAATAACAACAAAAGAAAAAAAAAGGGGGGGTTCATAAGATTTCTTTCATTTTTTACTATTGTGTATCATACCCATCTTTTCCAACTTTAAATACCACAAGTAGCACATTAGATACTAAAATTATATTCTGTATTTCTCATCAATAAACAAATATATGTTTGGTAATAATTAATGAACGTTGTAAATGTACATGTATACATATCAGAACGTATCAAGACTTAACTACTCAACGTTCCTGTAGTTCTAAACGTCTACTGTGTGTTCTCTCTTATCTCTGCGTGTGTTTAGCAAATAAACTAATTGTCTGATTAGCCGAAATTAGACCGTGTTACAATTAATCAAGGGAGATGATTTTATTGCAACAGACAAGCAAAAAAAAAAAAAAAAAAAAAAAAAAAAAAATAGNAGAGGAAAAAAAGGAATGATTAAAAAAAAGTTATGGCTTTCATGACCGATTATTTTGTATTTATACTTAGAACTTTAATTTAAGTGAACTTCGATTAGATCATTGACAGACCATGATTAGGCACAAACTTATGTTTCAGTAATAAGAAATGACCTACGTCAGTATATACAATAGACAATAATAATAATACTGGTTTATGTATGTGATATTGTTTCATGTAGGAATTGTAGACTATGGTTAAAAAAATTATCATGGCATATTATATCTTAATATGATTGATGAATTCATTTGAACTATATCAATGACACAATGTGTACGTGCAAGCGAATTGAAGATTTAGTTCAAGTACAACATTTCTAACACGGAACTAAGTTCAGTAGCTTTCAGTGAACAGCATCAAGAAAATTCATTGGATAATAATATCATACGATGTGACAGAGTGGTATCTTTCCTGGTATAGTATAAGCTCACTGAAACCGAAAGTCAGGTTCGAAGTTCAAAGTGAGACGTCTTTAACTATCAATAGACCACAGATGCTCATCATATATAGAAGTATGCTTTTTTATGATAAGAAAAAACAACAACGAAAAAACAAAGCAAAAACCAACAAACAAACAAACAAACAAACTAAACAAACACATTTTACATAATATTATGAAATCGTGAATGATGCTTGGCACTAAGCCGAGAAAATTCTTCACAAATAACCTTTCTAAATAAAGAATGCAATTTCACGAACGATTTATCACATAAACTCAAATTCGTTACATTTCATTTCTATCTACATAATGCAAACTAATTCAGCCCATAAGTTTCCTATTCAGACATTTCACTCATACGTGAACAACTAACATTATTGGTGACACGTCTTAAGTTCAGGTATGAAATTGAAATATAGCCTATTTAGTATAAATATCAATGTACAGTTCTTTGCTTATATAGCAAATTCTTTCCATTCACAAATTGGCCAACTATTAACAGGATCTTTAGAAAATTAACCTTTGTAACATGAAACATTTAGTACCGTCTCGTACTTCAGTGATACAATATATAACAAGAAGGATGAATCTATCACAAACGACAGCAGGGCACATGGTACAGGAATTTAATGAAGTTCATATACAGAACGTCTTTTAACGAATTTGACTATGTAATTTAGATTATACATGTATTGTTGTTGTGAAAAATGCATGATGGCACCGGCGCGGAACTCGAACCATAAACATCTGGATCTGAAGTCGGCCAACTAACTACTGAGCCAAAGATGAACTAATTCCCTGATGTGATGCACATATTCAAACCACTGTACTTTCCATGTGTATGGTCACTCGGAAAATCTCTTATTGAAACATGAAGTTTCGTAGACTTATTTGGCCATAAGTTCATGTCGCTCAATGTCAGTTGCACCATTGCAACATACACGGTCTATAATAGCTTAGATTTTATTTGAATCTACACCAATAATCTGCCTTTATTGTAGTAATGTGTTCGCAATGTCATCGATATGAAAAATGCTTGATGGCACCAGCGGGACTGGATGCTTCAACCTCTATGTCTGACATCAGTTCTCACTTAGAGTGACTGCTACAGGAGAGAAGGAGCACGCCCCTAACGTAACCGATTTAGACGGTGTTTATATTTATTGTTATACAACACTTTTTATATGAAAATAAAACGACTCATACGAGTAATAGATATGATTCAATAATAAAAATAAAATCGTAGATATCTAATTTAGTGCGCACGACGTGTTTCTGGTATAACTATTATCAGGTACGGTCAAAGTCGACAGAATGGAAAGCCAAATAATTTAAGAAGTTTTGGGAGCAAATAAGCCCAAGGGCTTAAATAGGATAGCCAAAATCGGCTGAGGTAACCTAAGTCTGAGGGAGGAGAATCTTAATTTTAATAATAATTACACAACAAATATATCTAATAAACCATGTCAATACCACAACAAATAAGGAAATTCTAAGTAAAAAGAAACCAAAAACTCCTCATTGTTTGTTTTGATTTTTCAAAGTGTGTTATCGTAACAAACAAAGGATAACATGAGAAAATATTCTTTAGTCAGCACTTAAAAAAAAGCCCATTCCGTTTAAAACGTATTACAGTTACATAATTCAAATAGTTGTGTATGCTTAACCGTCCAAAAAATAATATTATCAAGTTGACGAAGTATAGTATGAAAAGTAAAAACAAAATGTATGAACTAGAACACACCCAATAACAGGGAGCCATTATTGTTTGTTACTTGTTTGCAAAAAGTTAATCTTTGTTGTAAAACTTCTAGCCTTATTTCATTAGAGAATGGTGTCTACTCAGTGTGAGTGTGGGAAAGTTTAGCACC
Organism: Gigantidas platifrons; assembly: GCA_002080005.1. Taxonomy (NCBI): domain Eukaryota; kingdom Metazoa; phylum Mollusca; class Bivalvia; order Mytilida; family Modiolidae; genus Gigantidas; species Gigantidas platifrons. The sequence goes on from MJUT01035215.1 coordinate 72,307, forward strand.
TGTGAACTTCTATTGAAAATAACAAGAAGATCGACACTCTTCTTAATTTTGAAGCCATGCACAGGATTGTACTAAAACGTGAGCCCATCTATAGAACACACACAGAACACAGTCAACTTCAAATTAAGAGCATGTACTTTTTGACTGAACGTTTTCTTAACTTTATAGCTATGTATGTTGTGTTGTCACGACCTATTGAAAACTATTGAAAGAAGGGTATATATCTTAACATATCAATATTAGTATTAAATACGACTGTATATTTACTCAGTCCTTCTCAATCTTTTCCACTTGAACTTTAAATAGAATAGTTAATTGTCTGTATAATCTGGCCGTACATTCATCCGCTATTATCCTTGGAAACCTTGGCCCTTTTTTGGTCCCTTATATGTCTGAATACATGGAGGAAACCACGAATCACATTTAATACCCAATAAATACATTGTTCCCATATAACAAGATAGTACGAGCTTCAATACATAGTCCTTGTATTGTTACTATACACGATAGTACGGAACTCCCACCATTTTTGTATGGAGAAATAATGTGGAAATATTACATACAGGTATAAAATCTGACAGATAGTACGGAATTCCCACTATTTTTGGATAGAGAAATAATGTGGAAATATTACATATAAAATCTGACGATACCCTTTTTTTAATGTAGGCCAGATTTGAAGTTTTCTTTTGAAGCGAATCCTTAAGTTTTAGCCTTGGAATCACAGGTGCATCAGAGAAGAACCAATTTGTAATTAAAAAATAAAAACCTTTTATATTACTGTAATGAAATGTGGTTAAAGTATTATATACATAGAGTCAATTTTCTTGGGTGGAGTTAATTTTTCACATGTTAAATTTAGAATAAGTCAATTTGCTTTTTCTAATTTCACATGGTTTCGATAATACAAGTCTCCAAATGATCATGACTAAACATTTGTATCATCCTGACGTACCAAACAGACGACAGTTTGGGAACTATGGTGATAAACTAACTTATTTTTCGAACAAACTAATCTATCAAATTGAACAATTTAACGCCCAAAAAGCATAAAATGAGATGTTTAAATAACTGTGGCAACATTTGCAGACGAATAATGGAAGCTATCATTTGAGACGTGTCAATTTCATTTGATGAAATAGCAGACTGCATCAATCATTGCACCTATAATACAGGTAGAAATTCTTCCCACAGTTTGATCAAAATAATGGGCTTTCAAATAGAATATAATCATTTTGTATTTACAGACGGCCACGAAAGATTTGTACAAGAGGCTATTACTTGTCGTCCCTTTTGTTGCATATATTCTTGCAGCTTAATATTCTTGATTTTAATCACATGAAGCTGTTCTTCAGAGAAATGACACCAGATTGATATTAATAAAGATTGAATCAAATTATTTAGCTTTTCAATCTTCAGAATATCAGCATATTTGATGAAGGTTATTACAGAAACCCATCGTGTACACTAAATTAGATATCTACGTTTCTATTAATAGTATGCTTTAGTTTGTAGTACTGACACTAATCTAAATCAGACTGATGGAATCTTATCGATATAACATCCTTTTGTTTTTCAAATTGTTCTTCGCGCTATGAATGACATGTCATATTCTGCTGCATGAACGCGTTGTACGTAATGAAAACAGAAGACGTTCTAATTCTACAACCTACAACTGTTTTGATAGTGCAAATTTACAAATATATAAACAGTTTTTTTTTTTACCAATTCTGCATTCCATGGTAGAAATTAAAATGAAGGAACAGAAGTCTTCTGGTCTATTCAAGCTGTAACTGGACAGTTTATATTTGCATTGATCATTTTGACATGTTGTTTTACACGTACTATCTGCCAAATAGATAAAATGGCGCTGATTTTCCTAAAACTATTGCGTTGAAAAAAAGATGGACAATATTTATTTTTCAATTGATAACAATTTCAATCCAAATTTAACGATGATTTATTCTTTATATGACAGAGAAATAAACTTGATAACGTTTCTAATTTGATTTAAATCAGTGTTATTGGGGCTTTGGTATGATAAAACGTACAAAAGACACTGAATGATCCAGATTTGAAATTCAAATTTCAGATTTTAAAATGGTCTTAGGTTGGATTTACAGTTAAGTAAATGAATAAATCAAAGGAAATTATACGCTAGTACAAGGGTGTATCTTTGATAACATGAGGATAACAACTATGATATTTATACAGTAAATATTCCACAACATTTGAATTCAGATTAGACTGAAAGTTTTGAAATATATTTACTTTACTGGTTAATACATGTAATATGATAATAGGTGTTACCTAACTTGGGACGAAGTCCAATAATTTTTTTAAACAATATATCGGGGACCAAACTCCGGACAGTTTTCGTATCCGCTACCGAACATGGTTCATAACCGGAAGTAGTAAATAAACTTTATTGTACTATAGCTTTAATTTGCACATTTTGTTGTTCATATTGCGATGCTTTATTCACGAGAAAAGCCGTCATTAGTTTTATACATCATAAAAATGATTATAGGATTAAACACTGTTTTTTAGGAAATTATCTATGTATAAACTCCGGCAACTCACTCACAAACTGAATAAAGTCCGAAGGACTTTATGTAAAGTTTGTGAGTGAGCTGCCGGAGTTTATACATACATAATTTCCTAAAAACACAGTGTTTAATCCTTATAATTCTTATTTTTTGACATTGTGTTTCTTTTCTACGCTAAATACTAATAAAGAAATACCCAAGGAGAGTCTCAAACAATGGACATACAATACACATGATTGTAAACTGAAACAAAATCCGCGAAATGTTATTGACGACTTTGGAACATAACCAACATGACGTCATTGGCGTCATATGAAGACTTCCAGTTTGAAACGTAAATATTATACGTTATTTGGCTTCGTGTACGCTTCAATTTTGATACAATTTAACTAAAATAAGTGTTCAAGGTAAGCTTTTTAAATATTTTTGTGTATTGTTGTAAATATGACATGTGGAATTTCACATTTTTAAGATGGCAGATCCTTGTTAGTATCATTGCTCGTAGATTTATACGCGTGGAATGACCGGGGAAAAAAGTAGTCTTGTGAACGGAAATATCGATTTATAAATTCCTTTTGAATGACGTAGAATAAGTGACGATATCCAATCGGATTACGAGTTATTGATAAATTCTAGTAAGAATAGAATTATAAACATATATTGTCGGTCATCTTTGTTTATGGTTGTCAAGGACTACTTCACGCTCTATCTCGCGATAATTTGAACAGGTTCCACTTCTCACGAGAGCTGCAACTTGATTTTTTTTTCTACATCCTTGTACCCGTTCTTGATTTTATTTATACAATATGTCGTTTTTAGTACTTTGATACTCGTACCCCTACAAAATGAGCATTTTTTTACTGCATCGAATTTTTTGCAGAAACCCACTGAAACTGTACATGTATTGCTTCCGGTATGTCATTTCCGGTGCATGAAAATTTAGTCATTAGTATATAGGAAAAAAAATGGCTATTTCTACCATAGTTTGGACTTCGTCCCATATTATTGATCATCGTTTGTCCTTTTTCATTTAGGCATCGTTTTGTCCGTCCTTCACCGACTTACG
>MJUT01035215.1:79268-93973 GCA_002080005.1 Gigantidas platifrons
TCGTGTAAGTCTGTTCGACTCTTAGTATGATGATGTGGTCGTGTAAGTCTGTTCGACTCTTAGTATGATGATGTGGTCGTGTAAGTCTGTTCGACTCTTAGTATGATGATGTGGTCGTGTAAGTCTGTTCGACTCTTAGTATGATGATGTGATCGTGTAAGTCTGTTCGACTCTTAGTATGATGATGTGATCGTGTAAGTCTGTTCGACATGTGAGTTAAAGTGAGCATGTTGATATACATGTACATCGTATATCATATCAAACAAATGTCGACACCCTTGTCGAAAAGTTCTAGGACTAATGAGAGGTTGTTGATGTATGGCGTCACTTTCAATTAATTTGCAGCTATTCTATGACTGCTTGACTGAAGAAGGAGGAATGTCTGGAACATTACAACGAACTGACCGATGAAAGCATCGGCCGTGGTTGATGCTTGGTAACCTTAACACATGAAATAGGTGTTTACTTTAACTAATGAAAGATCTGAAAACACTACTAAAGTTCGATAATTTAAAACATCTTTTTTTCTTTTTATAAAATTATACATTGTAATTAAAACGATGAGCAATACGGAACCGACAAAAAAAACGAAGGTGAAATTAAGATTAAAAGAAGAAATATTTCTTGAAACAACATTCATTTAATTATATATCAATGTTTTGTGACCATATCAAGTTATTTACCATATACAGCTGACATGACGTGGGCAGTTCAGTTCAGCTGACATTGCAAACATTTGAACTGGTCACAAAGTACACAATATATAATCTCCCAATTACTTCAAGTTTTGGAAATAGTTTCCACTTCAAATTTGAACGAAACTCACAAAATCTTTTCTTCGTTTTATTTACATTTCTAAATCTTAAATTTATTTCAAATAACTAAATGATACAAGGATATATTATATCTTTTCAGTCTATTCCTCTCAACTGAATAAACAAGCATAAAATGATTTGCTTACAGATATAAAAATTCTGTCCGTCCTTTGGTAAATAAGCCTGCCATTGTTAACAAAATCAAATGAATGACATCGTAACATAGGTTTTAACCCGGTTACAAATAATCTGATTTACGTCCGCAAATTTTAAAAAGACGAGGAATCTGACTATTGTGTCTAGAGATAGGTTTTATTGAACTTGTCCTAGTTGGTGATTTTCGATTATATCATGATGGGCGGAGACCTGTTGCTCTCAGATTATGAATACACTTAGGACGGTGATCTTGACTTGGCTTGTAATTTATACTTCTTAAGGTGTGAATGAATTGATTATTATAACATATTTTATTACAGTGTTTCCTTATGTTGTATTGTCGATTGGTATCCTCTCTAACCGACTACAGCCAGTCAACCATAGAGTTAAAGTTTCGTCGAATTATGTCTCATATTTAACTGTTAGATTGATGGCGGAAGTATTTCAGACATGATAGTAAGATTTAAATATGAGAAAGCAATCAGATGTGATGATACTTAATAACATTAAATTTGACCTTCAGTTCGTGAAATAAGGTCACAATATTTAACGAATAAGACTATAAAATGACACGAGGATAAAAGAAACGATTTGACCTAATTCCAATTTTTTCTTTAAGTTTTGTATCATTTAAATTTGATTGCGTGCAACCTCGGGCGAGATTCTCGTTTGATAGCGTTAAGTCGTCTTTATCTATCTCCTGTAATGAAGAGCTCCTCGCCAGGAGGTCGTTTGTATAAATAAAATACTATTATGCTAAGCCTTTTACAAAAAATCTTTCATACATATGTTTAAGATATCATATCAAAATTGAATAATTGCCACTTAATTTATAAATAATGGCGGTTATCATGAGAACCTGTTGAAATCTTAATTTAAAGACAATATTCTTCCAGACTGTATCAACTGAAATGATATCTTTGAAAACGGGCGGCATTTGCATTGTAAAATATTCAAACAGTCAACTCATATTTCGTTCAAATAAATTAAAACCAACTACAGTGCATTAATATAAATGTGAGAGAAAACCGAATGGACAATAAAGAATGGACAATCCAGAGACACAGTCAACACTGAGCACAAGACAAAGAACGAACACAAGCAGCAAAAGACAGAAAACCAAAAAGACGACCAGCATGGGCTTCATCACCAAGACAACCATGGTGAACCTAGGTGCCAGCGGAGGGTAAGTAATTTCTGCTTCATATAAGACACCAGTAAATAATATCAGAACGAGCAAACTAACAGCAGGCTTTGTTGGTGCACCTTTCATGAACATACAAAATAAAAGCAAGCACTCCGAATACATATGACCTTCTGGTGACATATCCTTCCCGTGCACTTCAGTATATAATGATTGATTGGTTTTACATAATGAATAAATTATAATATGATAATTGTATATACAATTAATCATTGTTATTCGTTTATAAGCCAAAAATAGCAATTCAAAAATATGATACCGAAATGAAGAATCATGTAACAGGTTCAATACCAAAAAAATGAAAAACCAAAAATGCTACACTACCGGAAACAGTTCCAAAATATAATAGAAAAAACGCAGAAACAGTAAAAATCGATAACCCAAACACACATATACACGAGGGGGCATATTCCTGGCTTGGCACAGGCACTTCAATAAAAAGTGGCGGAATTATACCAATTTTATGGACCCAAAATCATTATGAAAAAAGATATTTTTAAGAAAATCACTGTAACAAAAATACTATGATCATGTTATCAAGAACTTTATTATAAAACAAATCAGTATAAAGATAAAACGGTGTTGTAAGTATGAATGATTTACACCTTATCTCGTTAATATGACAAAACGACACTGCATATGTACAGAGAAACATAAGAATATATTAGTATATCATTAATGAATTAAAAACATGAATCATTCTATATATTGTGTAGTACATGTAGATATATGATTGAGTCGACACATACTAATACTTCTATACCAGACAAAACTAGATCGAAACAGAATACCTGATCAAATTTTATTTTAGTACTATTATCAAACTCACAGCAATATTAATATGGACGAGTTTTTATTTATCGATTTATATAGGTTTATATAGGTTTATATAGATTTATATAGGTTTATGTGTTCATTTTCATCTTTCATATACAATTTAATGGCAAGTAGAAAGAAAGTATTAATGTATGTTTATATTTGTTTACAGTGATGGTAGTCAAGTATTGGTTTGGTATTTGGACCATTGAACACAATTGTAAAAGCATTGGCACAACAAGGATAATTTATTCAGACCTTTCAGGTTGAAATGGACTTAATGATACATACGAGAAAAAAAAAAGATTTTGTTTTATCCCTATCTGTTTTAATAACGACCAAATATTGGTTGGTTGGTAGGGTCAAATTAGACGTCCTAATGATGATTTATTGCTATACATTCTTTAAATGATGTTTCAAAGGTCAAGCAGACGTTTTAAAGAAATAAAATGATGACAGACAACGGACGAGTATAGATGGTAGTCAGATAATGTATCTCCTAAATGTAGGGAATGTGTTTTATCAACTTATTTGAAAATTATGAGGTTTGCTTTCATTATTGAAGACTCTCTCGTGATTTTGAGAAAAAGAACAATCAAAAACCTATGTTCCTTTATGCTTTTTGTGGTTATCAAGAGTAATAAATGATTTCTAATACAGCCTTGATCCATCCTCACACGTGTCTTCTGTTTCAATATATAAATTCCAAATTCCGAACAAACAAAACAATACAAATTGAACATAAAATTAGGTAAAAAATGTGGAATCACTGAACAAAATGTGGGAGCAAGACAAAATGATCTAGTTAGTATGATTACACTCTCAATCAAACTATCAGTTTATATATCTTCTTGTTTTATATCAATACTATATGTGTCAATGAGATTTCTTATCCCAAAAATGTATAAAAATAAAAATGCATGATTTTACGTAATTATTAAGATTTATAAATATAGTAATGACATTCTAATTTTTGCCATCGGTAGATTTGACAGAGATCGTGTTCCTATATCAAGGTTCTACCATTTGTACGTTGAAGTAGTCTGTGAAAGGCAAAATATTGACAGTTTAAGATAATCAAAAGATTGTTACTATCGATTTACATTTCATCTTGTCTCTTTAAATAAATCTTAAGATTGTAAACAAATAACATATTCTGTTGTGTATCTCTTAAGTATTTACTTAGAAACAGAACATCAATCAATAGAGGGAGAACTTATTATACTCTTACTACCATTGTCATGGAAACCAAGACATATTTTTTAATGACGAAAATAAAAAATGTAACGTTTCTCTATCAAAGATTATGATCTAACATTAATGAACCATTCTACCTTAGCTATTTTGTACATGTATTTGTCATGGAAACGAAGAAATATTATTAATGATGGTTGCATGGTTGGTTTATGGTGTTTAACGTAACTTTGAACGCTACTTCTGTTATATCTTGGCAGTTAGTTTTATTGGTGGAGGAAACCGGAGTACCCGGAAAAAGCCTTTTTAATGACGAAAATATTAAAAGAAAATAATATTTCCCTATTACAGTTTATGATCTTGATATTCAATTAACCATTCTACCTTAGCTATTTTGTACATGTATTTCTTTATATAAGTTTATTTTGATACGCTTTTTTCAAACTACGTCATTTTAAGTTGTAAAAATTATATGGATTATCTAATGGTTTATATTATGAATAATCTACACTAATCAGTCAGTGCCTGCTGGCATAAAATAAGTCCTCTTTCATTGAAACCACAACAGGCACATGGAATGTGTAGATTATAGAAAATAAAATAACAATACAATACAACAGAAGACCATAAGAAGTTAGGGAAGGGAAGTGATAAAATAACATCACAAGAGTCAAAAGGTTGGTCTATCTGAGTAAACTGTACACCAAATTTCTATTATGGACAGTTGTTTGTTGCTTTTTTACGCTTGTATTGTCGTTGGAGACGCAATTCTCGAGAGGGGGAGGCTGGGATTCCATTAAATGGTTTAACCACGCCATATTTTCATGCCTGTCTAATGCCAAGACATGGATTGTAAACGACATATGTTGTTAATATTGGTGAAATAGTTGACCACAAGTCTTCTTTCAAAATGGAACTTTGATCGTAAATGTTTCTTTCTCCTTTAAAGTAATGATTTGTTTTATTTGTTCTTAAACAGTATCATGATATATTTAGACTGAATTGGACAGACTAGAAGTTATGTCTATCGTCTGTCTGCAGCAAGACTGGTATCCAACTGTTACTAACATTGCATTGCACTTGTCATACGATTAATAAAAGCAGATTATCAAAGTGTTACGAATCGTGTTATAAATGAATGCATTCCAATAAAATTTATCGAATTAATGACTTTATTTGTATCGTCCTGTGTTACAGACTCCGTGTTTCTAGGAAGAAAGCATTAATACATCACGTAAATGTGAACTGGGTAATAAATGCCATGTGATGTAGTAGGACATCTCTGTACGTAATGTCCTGTTTTATAGATTTAAATAGTGTTACATAGTAACGTGCCACGACACCACGATCTATTGGTAATCTCCTATGGTCACAACAACGTGAAAACAGAACAAAAAACTACAAAACACTGTATTCATTGAGAGATAATCCACTCCGTATTCTTGTCACTTAAATTCATTAATATATACTAGTGTCACCTTAAGCAATAAATATAAGGTGAAAAGATTACCTATAAAGGTGTGATATAATAAGAATTAACTTTGATTTACGTTTATAAGTTGTTACACATTGTATACTAAAGTCTTTTGAGTGACATAACGTAGACACGTTTGATGCCTATCACCAATACAAGTAATACAGATTTACTGTCTTTAAAAGCGTTCGTGCTAATGCAGTGACATAAGGAGATATTTTTTTTTAAACCGTTGATTGATAAAACATTTATTTCAATAAACATATGACAGAAAGCTATTTTTTCTTTTGTATTGAATTTTTTGTTGTGAGATAACAAAATTTAAAAGGAAGTAGTATTAAATTTCTGTTTTTTAAATGGGTATCTAGGGCAAGAGATAATAGCGGTTCATAAGTTTTCTAAAAGGGCGTTTAATCGTAGGTAGATTTTTACACAAAACTGCAGAAGAAGCATGTTATATATAGGTGGTCCTATGACTGAAGTATCTGTTGTTTCATTATCTACTCACCTCTTTCTGTGACAGAAAATTAAGGTAAAAAACAATTGCCCACAATTACGTCTTAATTATTTGCAGGTGTCCCCGGGGTATCATCCATACAGTAGTGGGTGTTTAGGAACTGACATGGTTTACTAATTATATTTATAATTGAAATTTACATTTCTTAAATATTGTAATTGATTAAAATTGAGATCTATTTATATCAAGTATAGATAACATCATGCGACTAGGGTTATCCTATTTAGCACATTCGGTTTGCTTGCTCCAAATGACTCTTAACATCTGGGTTTCCAATCATCTAAGTATGAAAAACCTGATGAAACGCGTCGCACACATTAAATTAGATATCCACGTTTGTGTCGCTTAAGAAATAAAAAGCGCAAGACTATTTCCTTATCTAACAATTATAGGACAGTATATAAAGTTTTCCCAAGCTTTTATCCTCTTATAGTAATGCATAATTACAAAATATACCTTTATGTGTATAGAAGATTGCGACATAAAGTTAGAAAACGTCAATTTTCCAATTTGTAATTGACCATAGGTATGATAAGGTAGCGTTTCTATATCATTAAAAATTGTAAGGACAACAATACAGGCCTACAATTACCAGCTGTAATAGGTGGTTTTAATAATACTCCTTATAATCAACTGTCATAAGCCACAATAGAAAATTACTGGACAGCTATACACCACAATGACAAGGCTAAATTCCTAATTGATGGACGAGATTGAAGCAAGTGAAACCTAATAAATGCTTTAATAGGCTGATGTATAAAATAACATAGATAGTAGATGGTTACGGTGTATCGATCTGTAACCCTACAATGGCTCTGAACAGTTCACACATTTTCAGCAAATAAAATGTGTTAATCTACACAAAATCATGTAGAGTTCAACGCCTCTAAAAAATTAATAGATACAAAAAAAAGTCGATAAAGAGAAAACGAAATTATATACTGTCCACATAATATACTTTAGTACCACATTGGGTATAATAATTAGAGAAAAACGTAGGTATCTAATTTAGTGCACACGGCGTGTTTCTGGAATAACCTTCATCAGGTTCGCTATGAATTAAAAGATTGGAAAGCCACATAATTTAAAAGTGCATGGAAGCATGAAATATACAAAAGGCCTAAACATGATTGCGAAATTTGGCTACGGTCACCTATGCCTGAGAGAGGAGAACCTTCGTTCTAATAATAATTACAGGATCTATTACAAACCACTTACTACGCCACGATATGGCTGAAATACTGCTAAAGTTAGTGTTAAACACCAATCAATCAATCAATCAATCAAACCACTTACCTGAAGATGTGCAAGTGTTTCCAATGCATAAGTTGTGCCATCCTTGGAATAAACACACAAGGCTGATAATAGTTCAAACACTTGTTTCTTTGTTGGTTCATTGTCAGTATTGAGGGCTGAAATGGAGAAGATTAAATAATAAGACACAAAAGACAAAAGTAATTATAAATTTACAAGAAATGATATGGATGTAAAAACGACTTTATATAATAGAGCCTCTTTGGTGGTGTAGGAATGTGGACGATAAGACGACAGCTTACAATATAACAGCTTCCGAGTGGCATAGCGGTAAACCTCCTCATCCCAGGGTGATATTAATTTAAAGACTTCCTATAATAACCTCTTCGACAGTGTGCTGGTAACACCCTCACATCGACAGAGGAATCATGGTCGGATCAAACCTAATACTATAAAATTGCTATTTGCAGATTTTCCGCAATGATTTTATAATAAGGGGAAACACTGTTTGTGTCTTCATTAACTTGGTGCTAATGTGTCCGAGTGTGGACTTCCGTTCGGTTAACTGCAATGAAGCACTATAAAAAATCTAACTAAAGTAATTCTTTAGTCAATCACTATAAAACAGGCATCGTTTTTATTATAAAAAGTAACTTATTTTTGAAATATTATGCGTGACAAGATTGCTCACTTCGGGTTAAATGACAATCGCTATAGCTATAGCCTACATTGTAGAAAAGGGGTCGTTCTTACGAAGGCGTTGGATCATCGATACACTTTACCATTCACGAAATATAAAGGATAAAACGCATTATGGGTGTACAAAAACACCCATTAGAGTAGAAAGTAGAAATACACTTTATAATCCAATTATTATTCAACCAATGATTGGGTTCAATCAAGATTCATATGTACAGTAGGTTTTGAGAAGAAATTTTAGCACCCCCCTTCCCCAGTTGTCCACTGTTATATATCTTTATAATGTTTATATAAAAAGAAAACTGTTAAAATATGCCATGCCATTTCTGATCAACACAAAAAGTTGTTTGTAGAGGACCAATGGGCTGTATGGGTTCAGAAAAAAAATGAAAATGTAAACTGATTAAGATAACGGATTAGCTAGATGCTGACAATAGCTAACCCCTGACGAGAGATCATGGTTATGTGCACCAAAGTGCCGACAATAGATTTACGTGACTCCTTGTATACTAGTTGCGTTTAGAAGGTTAACGAACCGATAATGCTAACTATGATTAGGCGAACTAACATTGAAATGGCGTCAGCTTCAACATGGCAAAACCAAATTGAAATAATTCATTGAAATGTTTAATCCTAATTCAAGGATTTGTTATATAATTAAATAAAACTTGGAGAGTATTTACAGCTCAGATTTATCTATACAAATTAACATATCCTATTACTGCCTGTATTTGTACCGATTTGTTCGTCATGCCTCGATATGCATGGCTGGTTATTATAAAAGTTCATTATTTGGTCAAGACATAACTCGATATGACAGTCTCGACTTCATTATGTTAGCCTAATGGGCCTAACAGTAGTTCTATCAATTTGAATGTTTTCATATTTTTGTAAATGTCCGCTATCAATATTAAAATCTTTTTTTTTCTCAATCACATGCTTTAGATAATTTTAAACAATATTGATTGATAATGGTCGCATTCTAGTTAGCTCGAGGGCAACCAAGGCGGTAAGTTGACCAAAACAACAATGTACAAAAGGTGCGTTCAATTTGATTAATTATTTTAATACACAAAATTGCCATGGCTCTTAAAACGACAGTATGAATGAATTGTTAGTTAATCAGATTATTTTTTTTAGACATATCGCCTTATTGGTCGCTACCTTAGTTTAGTGGTCGCTAGAAATTGGTCGCTAGCCTGGTTGTTAGTTATCGGTTACTCCAACATTACATGGTTTTAATATAAGATCTTGTAGTCCCCCGTGACTTTTTTTTTCTAGATTTTCATTGTACCGCAGTCTCTAGACACCTTTTCACTATTTATGCCATAAATTCAACGGTAAGAACAATCACATACAATGGAAAAGCAAAAATTGCCACACTGTAGGAACAGTTCCAATCTCCAAATAGAAAAATCGTTAAAAAAAGAGGTACACTCGATACACTAACACACAAATACATGACCACTCCCGCTCACTTTCCCGGCTTTATTCAGGCACTTCAATTAAAGTTGTGGTGTTAAACTAGTTGTTTTGGGCTCAAATTATTCTTATACTATTGATGACGATAATCAAGATTGATATATTGTATAGTGCTCTCCCCTTTCTCACATTAGTATATGAAAATTATCCAGATACAGAAAGCAAATAGTGGACATGTTTTCATGACTTATAGACGAATGTATCTTTATTTTATAATCAAACGTCCTAAATGTCTTTATAATAACAATCGAAATCCAATCCATGTTTAATTCGGGATTGTTTAGTCTTACATCCGTCATCGGTGGGATATTATTTACCTCCCTCAAAAACACACACAGCTGGCATGACGTTCAGCTATATTGTAATTAAAAGAGACAGGACGTAACCTTCGTTTTTTTTGCTAATTCAGATACACAATACTAAAAAAAAGTACATCACAAACAATGTTGGTGTAGTATTTCAAACTTGACGCTGCGTGCTTGAATAATATAAAAATAAAAAGAAATCCCAACTAAATTCAAATAATTTGATATTAACGACATGCATTATGTAAAGAATGGTGTCAACAAGCTTATACAGGTATAAAATCTTACCCATCAAATTATCGACCTATTAGTCTACTTAGTTGTGTTGGGAAAGTTTTTGAACGTGTTGTTTTCAAATATATTTTTAATTTCCTACTGGACAACTCTCTTATCTATAAATATCAGTCCGGATTTATGCGCGGACACTCTACCGTGCACCAACTTATTGAAATTTACCACAATATTTGTTTATCATTAGAAAATCGTGAAGTTATTTGTACTGTATTTTGTGATATATCAAAAGCCTTTGATAAAGTTTGGCACCGTGGCCTACTAAAAAAATTAAAAGCTTATGGAATTTCAGGGAATTTGTTGCGTTGGTTTGAAAATTACTTAAGTGACAGAAATCAAAAAGTTATTCTACAGAATTGTCTTTCAGAAGTAGGGAACGTTAAAGGTGGGGTACCACAAGGATCAGTGTTAGTTCCTTTACTATTCATATTATATATCAATGATATCACTGAAGATATTCAAAGTCTTTCACGATTGTTTGCTGATGATACATCACTATCGTATTCATCTTCTAATATAAATGAAATTGAACAAAGATTAAATTCAGATATGATAAAAATTTACAATTGGTCAACAAAATGGTTAGTGGATTTTAATCCCCAAAAAACTAAATTTATGCTATTCTCAACAAATCAGGGAAATATTAAACTTCAAATACTTTTCAATAATGAGGATGTTGAATTTGTAGAAAATCATAAACATTTGGGTGTTACGTTTTCATCGAATTGTAAATGGCATTGTCACATTCAAAATATATTTAAAAGCACATCTGGTCAACTGTCTATGCTACGTAAATTCAAAATTAAACTTAACAGGGAAAATCTCGAAAAAATATATTTTACTTATATAAGGCCATTATTAGAGTATGCGTGTGAACTGTGGGATGGTTGTACTATTTTGGATTTAAATAAAATTGAACAAATACAACACGAAGCTGCTAGAATTGTTACTGGGTTGCCAAAATTTGCAAGCATTGAATCCCTATATTTTGAAACTGGGTGGGAACCCCTCCATTCTCGTAGACATAGTAGAAAATTAAACTTGTTTTACAAAATACGTAATAATGATAGTCCATTATATTTACATGACTGTTTACTGCCTTTTATACGAGAGGAAAATGAATTAAATTTGCGCAACCAAACCGAATTTAGAAATCCCTTCACTAGACTACAATTATTCGCAAACTCCTTTTTCCCTTCTACTATTAAATCATGGAATAAATTAAGTCCACAATTAAGAAATGCCCCTACTCTAAATAGATTCAAACAAGCAACTAAAAATCAAACAATAAAATCCCCCAAATTTTACAATACTGGATGTAGAATATTAAATATAATTCACACTAGACTGAGACATAGATCCAGTAGCTTGAATGCTGATCTGTTTCGTGTGCATTTGGCTAATGATCCAGGCTGTATATGTGGTAGTGCATTTGAAGATGCAATTCATTTTATATTAGAATGTTGTCTTTACAACGAAGCAAGAGAAGAATTGAAATTAAGACTAGTTTTTCTTCATGAACTAAAAATTGAAGTCCTACTTTTTGGCGATGACAGATACAAGTAAGGTAAAACATGCTTATATTATATAATTTCATGCTTTTTGTTTTGTATTTTTTTTTTTTTTTTTTTTTTTTTTTTTTTTTTTTTTTTTTTTTTGTATCTCCATTTTCTTCATTTTTCAAAGAATTTATTTATAATGTTGTATATGTATATTGTAATTTACTATTGCTGACGCATGTACTATTGTAATTATTTATTATGTGGAGAGGACCCTTGTAAATTGGTATAATTTGTGTCCAATCCAATTGTTAAAATATTTAGCAATAAAATATGTTTAATCTAATCTATACATATTCCATAAAAATTTATCTATAAACAAACAGAGTTAAATCTTTTTGTAAAGATCCCATTTCAAAACTTG
Organism: Gigantidas platifrons; assembly: GCA_002080005.1. Taxonomy (NCBI): domain Eukaryota; kingdom Metazoa; phylum Mollusca; class Bivalvia; order Mytilida; family Modiolidae; genus Gigantidas; species Gigantidas platifrons. Next base: position 91,399 of record MJUT01035215.1, read on the forward strand.
AATATTTCATCCTTATTATGTCATACTTACTTGTACACAAAGGCTTAAAATACAATTATGACAATACTTTATATCTTCGTTGTCTATGTTTACGAGTACAGCGTGTTACATAAAATAGCATTAAGTTTTTATCTGTGTCACTTTAAGACTTTTGTGGTGCTTATAATATCATAAATTGAACTTTATTTTTAACAAAACGATTGTAATTTTGAATTCCAGACAAGATGCTTAGGTACTTAAAACTATTTTTAGAAATTTAACACATATATCATACATGTTTGTATTATAAAATTCCACAATTTTTCTAAGCCTTGGTCTTATGGCTTAGACAACCATCTTTTGTTGAGGTATGCTTGGTGTAATCGAAAATATGAAACTTTGTGATGCCTCCTGCCGCTGGCACCAATTATGTAACGGACATACAAATTTGAGAGAGAATATTACTAAAGTTATAATTAAACCTTATTACGACATAATGAGATAGTAGAATGTCTTTGCGTGGTTGCTGGCAGGAACTGTTCTTTGAGAAGACCAGCGTATACATAACGTGTGTGGACAGAGCAATTATGAGAGATTACATCCTTTGTTTAGTTCAAAACAAACAACAACGCTCTCTAATGTAGATTTGACCACGTTTGTCTTCTCATTCGAGTTCATTGCCAGGCTTTTGGATCCTAAGCTGTGGAGCCCTCAGCTTTGCTGATAGTCATCGTGAGATACATCAATTACATACCAGACATTAAAACTTTGATTAGAGAATAAACGCTATGTTTAAACCTTATCATGACATAAAAAGGTAGTACTGTATATTACTTTTACATGGTTGTTGGTATGAACAGTTGTCTTAAGGCATAAGGCCAAGGTAAGTGTGGACAATAAATAAAGAGCGTTCCTATCTTCTGTTTAATCCATGAAAAAGCAATGGTCTCTATTGTAATTTTGAGGAAGTTAGTCTTCTTACATTCATTCGAGTTTATTGCCTGGCCTTTGGATACCTAACTATGAAGATAAAGAAGTCCTTAGCTCTTGGCAAATTCATTAAAAAATAATATGTTATATAAAGTACTGTACAAAGTATGTTGTTTATATTTTTATGTTATAGTGTGTTGTCATGTACCCTTTCACTTAATCAAATCACTCTTTTTCTTAATGTGTTACTATACAAGGGATTAATGAGACCTAATTGGGACTGAGTATGAGTACCTTTGGAAAATTTGGGGAACATACTCATTTGTCCCTTCTATGCCCTTAATTGATAATAACATATATATTTTAACCAAAATCGAGTTTACATCAATATCATAGAGGACACTGAATTACGTTTATATTGCGGTGTGGTTGGCGTGGTCGGGAAATATATACCTCTATGATGCCTTCAATACTATAGCTTTGTGTGATCGGGAAATATAGACCTCTATGATGCCTTCAATACTATAGCTTTGTGTGATCGGAAAATATAGACATCTGTGATGCCTTCAATACTATAGCTTTGTGTGATCGGGAAATATAAACCTCTGTGATGCCTCCAATACTTTATGTTTGCTGACCAATTAAAGGCTACTGTAGTGTTGTTTGTCTACTAGTTATATAAATGTTTGTCCACTGCTTGGTAAGCAGAAAACAAACAACTTGTCTAACACGATTTATAAGCACTTATATAAACTCGTTCTTTGGACCGTTTTTTGTGATTTTTAATAGTATATTCAATTAATTCTATACCAAATAACTATTTTATTGTTGAAAAGGCAACTTTGAATATAGGTCTGAACATTCTCGCATGCCAGAATGCACGGGGTTTATATTTCGTGTACCAATATTTACACTAGTTTCGATGGAAGTATCAACATTCGGGATAAAAGAATGGATACCTTGTGAAAATGTCTTTAGTTCTAAAAAAAAATTACCAAAAATATTGATATTAAAATGCAGATCGTATTTCTCTCTTCTGTTTATTTCACTGATCTGATTGTCACAATTTTGATTCATGGCATTTATCTTGCACACCATTCAAGAGAAGCCATAAGTTAATATGTAAATGTTCTAAACAGGCCTTTGTTACAGTTGTTGTGTACATTACACTTCGTTCAAGTGGGTAACTAACTACCCAGTCTTATCTCTACAACAGGAAGACAATGTTAAGATAATTGTAAGAAATTTTACTGAAGAGTTTTTTTTAAAGTTTTTACTGAAAATGTTTAAGACACATCAAAAACACATATACATGTACAAAAAAAAACCATGTATATTGCAATATCAAAATGGATTTCTCCGGGTTCTCCGATTTCCTCCACCAACAAAACTTACCGCTACGATATAACTGGACTATTGTTGAAAGTGGCGTTAAACACCATAACCATAACCCCCCTACAATATCAAACTAAACGATTTTGGCAAAATGTAACATAAATAAAAAAAATTTACACAAGGATGAAAAATAATGACCCTCATTATTACAAAGAGTGTTAATCACAGACATGTGTGAAATCGTAAGGAGTAAAACTTTAATTAGAAAATAACTGGAGGTCCATACACCAGTGTATCACATAAATAACTGGAGGTCCATACACCAGTGTAT
>MJUT01035215.1:94011-114317 GCA_002080005.1 Gigantidas platifrons
ATTCTGTTTATTTCACTGATCTGATTGTCACATTCTGTTTATTTCACTGATCTGATTGTCATAATTTTGATTCATGGCATTTATCTTGCACACCATTCAAGAGAAGCTATAAGTTAATATGTAAATGTTCTAAACAGGCCTTTGTTACCGTTGTTGTGTACATTACACTTCGTTCAAGTGTGTAACTAACTACCCAGTCTTATCTCTACAACAGGAAGACCATGTTAAGATAATTGTAAGAAATTTTACTGAAGAGTTTTTTTTGAAGTTTTTACTGAAAATGTTTAAGAGCTCCCATCATCAAAAACACATATACATGTACAAAAAAACCCATGTATATTGCAATATCAAAATGGATTTCTCCGGGTTCTCCGATTTCCTCCACCAACAAAACTGACCGTAACGACATAACTGAACTATTGTTGAAAGTGGCGTTAAACACCATAACCCCCCTACAATATCAACCTAAACGATTTTGGCAAAATGTAACATAAATAACAAAATTTTACACAAGGATGAAAAATAATGACCCTCATTATTACAAAGAGTGTTAATCACAGACATGTGTGAAATCGTAAGGAATAAAACTTTAATTAGAAAATAACTGGAGGTCCATACACCAGTGTATCACATAAATAAACACAAGTCTGTGAAGATATTTGAAAAAAGACAGATACTGTTTATGTTTGTTGAACCATTCACGTACCAAGAATATTGCTAACATTAAACTCTACAGAAGCAATATATACATGTATGGAATGGCCCCTCGGCAACATCTGGGGTGCGAGAATGGACAAAAATGTGACCTATCCATAGAAATTTGTCCAGTTCATCTAAATATATCACCTCTATGAAAATCGCCTGTCATTGAGTTTATTACTTAACACTTTACTTACAATAGAGAACTGACAATCAACGTTCAATTTATAATGTGTTGGTGAAAATTGATATTTTGTCCGAATCTTGGGGATAAATGAGTGACGACCTCGTAAAACGTTAAACAAGGTCGAGGTATTTTTAATATCTTGTCATGGTTAAGAGACCAAGCGTTTAATGATATAAAATATCTGGATGCATCCGTATGTAAGAGGTATCTCCGTGGGTGAATAGGATAGTCGATGGATTAGAATCTAAATGACGAGGAATGCGCTGGTTAGTATTAAAGCTATACTGTATCATAAATAAACTATGTATAAAAGCTAACAAAAATTACAACATGCAACCATTAGTAAGGTACCGAGAAAGGCATGGTTCAAAACGAGACTGCGCGATTTGGGGTTGCAGAACCGAGAGACTAGTGCTGCAAATTCAAACCTTCGTGCTAAAAAACAATTTACAAACAAATTCAATTTTAAAGCGATTTTAACAGAAAAAATATGGTGCATCATTGAAATGTTTGAAACTACACATCATTAGCAGATCTTTAAAATGTTTGAAACAACACCTGATAAGCAGATTCAGTGCCTGATTTACCATTGTGCTTAGATGTGTGCTTAAGCACAGGTCCCCATTGGCCAGGGTGCCTATATTCCTGCCCCATTTTTGTTTTTTGCGATGGATTTTTGCTTATGTGGTGCAATTTTAATATTTTAATTATTCCTAAATATCCTGAGCATGTATGCCTGACTGCCTGTGTAGGCCCACCGAGTCTACCTCCTTCAGGACCCAAGTAAGGGGCCTCATAACTTAATTAGCACAGGGTACCATTTGTCCTAAATCCGGCACAGAACAGATCTTAAAGTTGTATCATCATCATTTTCTTAACGACAATTGTATATCATAACTTCTATAAGTGACAGGTAAAATGAGTCACCGCTCTAGTTTGTATGTATATATTTGTATACCTACAATCTCTTATCTCCACCACTCATGGCATATACTGTTAACTGTACAATTAGTCTATACTACCCACACCTAGATTTTGAGATACTTAGGACTAGTACATGCTGTTTGATTCAACAATTGGTTGTTTCGACGAAGAAATTTAAATTGCCAATTGCCTAAATACACTTCCGACAAGCAAACAGTCCCCAGAATAAACAACATATGGCTTACTCCATATAGAGACAACGTTTACTTTATACTTTAAACATTCATACATTGTGAGTGTGTGTTGTGGGGGTTTATTTGCGTGTGCGTTTTTTCTCTCTCGCTTTTTTTGTGGAAAAAAGGGGACAAGTACTTTGAATTGAAGAGCTTTGGTATAACTATTTATTACCCGCCACTCGGAGTAGGGTTAGGTTTGTGGTGTTTAATGACACTTTCAACAATATTTCAGTTACATCGTCGCAATACATTCTGAGCAAAACAAAATTTGACATGGTTACAATTTGAAATTGTAGACGAAACCGTGAAAACATACGTGTTAGTATAGCTACTGGCTATACACCATTTTTCTGCAGTACATATAACAAATACATGATACATATATTTTAATCTAAAACAATTAACACAATACATGTATATTATATAATGTAGGACTACGTCTGTTACATTAATATATGGAAGAAGCTGATTTCATACAATATTATTAAACCATCTTATTCCATTGTACGCCGTACGACAGCGAACCCAAAACAGATGGCCTAAATCCATACGATTATACCAAGGGTCTGAATCATTTCAGGAGATGATTGTTACCCTGTGACCCATAATATATATAACTGACCGAACGATATAAGTGAAATATTGTTGAAAGTGACGTTCAAACACCATAATCCTAACCTTAATGTGTGTTGATATTTTCTTGCCTCAACTGATCTTTAGCTGTTTGTTTGTTTGTTTGTTTGTCACAATTCTGTTGGATTAATGGAACTAAAAGTTTGAACAGTAACAAATATTCACGTGTATAAACAAGATACCACTCGATTTTAGTCTTAAACATTTTTTTAAATATGGAAGACATGAGTGAAATTATATTTCAATATGAAAATCGATCACAAATGAATATAATACCGTAGTCTTCAGAGTAAAGGGCGTGAATGACGATTTGAAATATGACCTCTCAATATATATATGCGAATACATTAAGTAAATACTTTCTTTTTATGCCTCTGAATAATCTTTGTTTCAATTTTTTATGAATGTCATATCATGTTTTTTTTCAATTGTAATTTATGAAATATAGCCCCGGTTAAAAGATTAATGATATATTTCTCTTTGTTTTAAGTTGTTCGTATGACAGATAATTAGGGCGAAAATACTAACTTAGTATATGGGGCACTATTAGGGATAAGTGTTATGGTGTTTAACACCACTTTCAATGATATTTCAGTCATATCGTGGCGGTCAGTTTTATTGGTGGAGGAAACCGGATTATCCAGAGCAAACCACAGAGCTGCACCTAGTCAGTGGGAAACTTTATCGTACTCCTATTAGGATTCAAAAGGACTTATAGTATAAGGAAAGATTATCTGGTCTGTTTAAGAGGTTTTGACAGGTTTAAAGCTTCGGTGAATCAACAGAGGCTGTCAAATCATGTTTCCTTTAAAATGGTGCAGTGTGCCACCAATATGACCTCTTCGTAATGAAGTGTATATACAAAAAATACTGTCAATTCCACTTGAATGAGTTGCGCTAGAAAAAATCCATTCGTTTAAAAAATGATAGTATAAATGTCGGATCTGTAACCGTTAAGAATACTGATTGTCATTTTAATTGTCTTAGTACGAATTTAAACGGTAACAAGCCAAGTTATTGATCACGTAAATGGAAATTATGGATATTAACTACATGATATCTATATATTTATTAATATCAAATCCACAATCGAGAGGGTATCCCAAATCCTCCACATGTGGACGTGCTAGGCAGCTCTTGTTGGTTGACCATTGGGAACAACCATCGGTACCAGGACGAAAGGGTAGGGTTATTGTGGATTGTCCGGTTATAACTTTGAAAGCCCTGATAGTATAATACAAAATGTAGTATAAATACGAGACAAACCAACATTACACTTGGATACAAAATAAATTAAAGGAATAGCGCTGTTATTGAATTCTTGCATAAGCATGTTTCCCTGTGAAATTGCGACTCTTTGTGATGTCTTCCCAGACAGTTCCAAATATTATTTCTTTTACCATAATATTTGGTATGATATAATATGTGGCATGTCAATATTGACGTGGCTCAGCAGATGGCTATAGCGACAATGGTCCATGTGTGTTGACCTTCACGCCTTTTGTAAACAACCATTATAACATTTAAAGAATTGTTCTCAGTTTTTCCATTATTTATCTGATTTCATGTTGTTGAATCTTTGATGGTCCCTATTCAATTTGGTATAAAACCTTATTAGCACTATTAAAGACATCTATAGGATTCCGCCACCTATCGTGACATTCCTTCACACGTGTTATAGACAAGATTGCCCTTTTATTGATATATAATGTCCAGTTTTAAAGTATACTCAATTAAAAGTAACTTATACATAGCATTTCATTAAAACGCGGGTTAATCGTTATGCGAGATATAAAAGAACAAGCAATGACCAACAATCTCTGGGTGGGAAAATGTACAATATTTATGTCCAAACATTATTACCCATATCGGGTTTCAACGGCCATAAAAATCCCACACAGGGTTGAATATATTCATTGAATTTTTCACCTTGCTGGCAAAAGTTTATTGTCAAATCTGTATTGAAAAGGCACAATATAAAACAAAATGTTCCAAAACGAACACAAAGGTCAAAGATAATATCTAAGCATCTTACTATGGGTAGTTAATAAGATATTATGGTCAAATCTGTATTGATAAGGCAAAAAATACTTGTTTCGAAAACAAGACAAAGGTCACCGATAACATCTACACATTTTACTATGGGTAGTTTGTAAGAAATTGTCGGCTAAGAAGTTACAACAAAGATGTCTTCTTGTCTGTTTTGACTGCTATGAATGACATTTATGTTGTTCTAAACAAATGTAGAAAATAATTACATTTGATTTTTTACCACCTATACCGACTGTCTAGTAAAGTGACCACTGTTGTTAGACATTACCTGTCCAGATAATCATCATAAAAATAACACCTGTTACTTATGTCGTCTGCTCTTTGTTAAAAAACTGTTATGACGTTTTGTATGATTTGTTGAGTAAATTTGCTGCACGCCTGTCACGTGTTATTAATATATTGGTATATGTTGTAGCATGTTTGTAAACACCGCCATGATATACTGAGTAACTGAAATAGTGTAGAAAGTGGTGTTAAACACCATAAAGCCAAACATAAACCATGTTTGTAAACAGGAGAAATATTGATTTTAGACCTATATATAGTAAGCAGATAAATCTGATACTTCGCCGGTCAGATTACCGTATGCTGTCGTTTCTATTCAGTACTCAAATTCAAAGCTTAACTTTCGAATACTGCAATGGAAGTAGCGATGCTAACATTCTATAACAACTATTTGGTTGTGATTAAACGAAATATCTTAACAAAGCATCACATTAGAGTTTCTACTGAACATGTCGGTAGTTACAGAATATGTCCTATTCCCCTCCTTTACCCACTCACACCATCAGTCAGGTTCATACCCCCTCGTTTACAACAACAGCACGTGACCAGGATTATATATACACGATAATTAATATCCTCATTACTTATAGTTACTTTGAATTTATGGTAATTTGTTTATGTAAATTAGATAAATCTGTTTCAAAGTACAAGAAGTCGTGTTAAAGTTGAATATTTTACTATTTTTAATCCTTGTGAGAAAATGAATTATTTTGGTCGTTAGTCTCTGGTTTTCCCACATATTATTTACAAAAAATGATACTATAATACATGTAGGGTGCATTGCCATCTTTTAACGAACACACTCGAGGAAACAAGCATTATGTTTATTGACCAGAAACGGTATGATATTAAAGGGGGCATTTAAAACCACTGTTTTTATGCTCCGCCACCGCCAGACTTCTAGGGCATTACGTTTTTGTCCAAGTCCGTACGTTCGCATTTGAATTCCGCTTTTTGAAATTTTGAAATCATTAAACAATACTCAGGGATTATAGACGGAAGGCCAGGTTCGATTTCGGCTTTAACCATATTCTTCGTTCTGGAGTTATGCCCCTTGATTTAACAAAAAAAGCCTGCTTACTTTAGTTGGAAGCGGGGGCATCCGTGTCCTATCGACACATTCTTCCATTGTTTTGTTTTTTATTATATCAACCCATAAGCCACTTCTCCAGTGGTAACAGTTTTGTAAATATCTTTCCTCGAAAGAGCTGGTGGGACGAGTTTTGTTTGGTAACTAACTTCAATTGTTTTATGACTATGATATAATGGAGAGGGAGGCATCATATTAACCATTTAAAAGACATATTATTATCCCTATGTTTGTCGGTTTTGTTATTTACAGCATCAGGTCACAATTAAAACAGATCGTTGTGAACGAGTTTAACAAGATTATTGGATTAAGATCTGTATCTCGTTTATTCAGGACAATAGTGTTCCCTTTACATTCATATATTATTTAATGTATATATTTATATCACGTAGAAGGATAATCTGTGTTATAAATATTCACAAGCTGTACAGGGCTTTTTATCATTGTCTGATATGGACGTTCTAAGGACACTGTAAACCTATGTGATTTCAACCATTACGTATGATTATTTATAAGCTTTTATTCCACTTTCTGATATACATGTATGTCTTATTTACCGTCAACAAGATGGTTTATGTTTTCATATTGTCTGTTACGTTATATTTCACTGTATTCAATGCCAGTTCTATCTAGCGGCTGAGTGCTGCAAAAGGTTCCCAAAGGGACCAGAGCTGTTCAGTGCATCTCCAGGTGGCGGATAGGGGGCCCTCTTGATAGGGACTGTCAGGTTATAACACGGAAAACCTACTGTGCACAATAATGGGTAAGGTGTTTGAAGAGTGACACGCTTCCTACATGATAAATACCTCATTTGTAGATGTAGGAAAGAGTAGGCACATTGTAGCCTATTGAAAAAGACTAAATGTTTCATCCCTACCCAACTCTTCATACATTTTCAGTTGCAGTCAAGAGTCGTTAACCCTGTTGATCCATCCCTTCCCTCATTTCTTTATAGTTTGATATATATTATTAAACATGTTCTCATCCTGAATATAGCTGAAATACTGCTGTCTGTACGTTAAGCAAAAATCAATAATCAAACCAATTCAGAAAGATACGCGTTTCATCTGAAATCTACCAATATCTAGGCTAATTAATAAAATGTATATCGTATTCCGTATACTCTGGTCTTGTATACATGTACGTGTATGCAAAATACAAACAAAAAGTTAAGGGGAAAACCTTAAAAGTTTTCAAAGTTTTAAAAATAGAATCAAATTAATCATAATAATCTCTATTGAATTTATTTAAGATTTGTTCCGATACCTCATCCCAATTTAACGCTATGATTATTTTAAATAAGATTTCATCATAAATAAGTGTAAGACGGTTAAGATATAAAACTTAAATTTCAATTGGTCTTGTCAAAAATATCGTATCTAAATCATACCCAGGTTCGATTGGTTTCGAGGGATCAGTATGTATGACATATTTGAATAGGTACAGATTATTAATCAGTTCAGTCCATTCTGGAGAAACAGTCATGTGTTGGTTAGAATTGATAACAGTTTAATATTGAAGACGTCACAAGTTTGTATGTGATCAAACTTATTTTGGAGCCATTTTAATCTATTTATATAAAATTAAAAGATTTGGTTGACATTGCGATGATAATTTTGAATAGTTATAACATCGGCATATCACTTTACAAAATTCATGAAAATTCAAAATTGTTGAAAGTGACGTTAATTACCATAAATCCCAAAATCCAAAAAAAAAAAAAAACAAACAAACAAAACAACAAAAAAGAAAAAGAAAAGAAAAAAGGCTTTCCAGCATTTGATAAACACTAGGATCTAGTCAGTCGCCAATAACTTCTGTTTTTGTTTTGTAAAATTTATATCTTAAATAAATTCTTGACAAATCTTTCAAGTAGATACTTATTTTTCACAAATCTTCCGAGACAGTATTCAATTTAACAGCCCCTGATGTCCAAGTTATCTAAACAAGTTTGTTGTTTAATGGTGTATTGGCCTCAAGCCAGGTGGTCACCAGTGGTCAAAAGGCTTGGCTATTCATACAATGAAAATGCTTGATCATTCGTTTTAACACGAATTTGCAATTGGGTTTTAACCTAAATCTTTAATTGAGATTCCAAGTGTTTTTCAGAAGAGTACTATTTAATTTCACTTAACCATTCAACGTAAGAAATACTTCACACTGAACGCCCACTATGTGACTATTCCCAAAAAATATTTTACAAATAGTTGTATTGAAGTCTGTATTTTTAATGCAGCCTTTTTTTTTATCGATGTTACTAGTAAAACAAAATCTTCTTCTCAACATGTTTTTTTTTTCTTTATAATTACTGTATTATGGAGGAATGTTATATCCAAGAATTATGATGATAAAACTTCAAAATTATGAGTCCTTATGTATTTATAAACAATACACAAACAGTCATTATTTACTCTATTACAATTGTAAATACTTGGAAACTGAAACAGTAGAAAAGTTTATGGTGTTTAACGCCACTTTCAACAATATTTCAGTTATATATCGTGTCGGTCAGTTTTATTGGGAGAGGAAACCGGAGTACCCGGAGAAAACCACTGTAAATAACAAACCCTACACTTCTGAAACCAATTGCCTTCCCGCTGTTCCTTGATAATGCTTAATCAATGTCACACGATTACATTAGATTTATCAATTCTGGGCTTAATTACAGAATATATCAATGAGTTTTGTAGCTGTCTTGACAGTGAGTGTAATGATTTACATTTCAAAACTTTCTTTGAAATTTGAAATTTGCAACAACCTGAAATATTTATTTGCCATTGTATATTAGAGTAGAAGGACAGGTGCAGTAAATTCTTTCCTTTTAAGGATTAAAATTGAGTTATTGCGTGTTAAATAGGGTGCGAAATCTTGTGTCGAATTCATCTAAACGATGCGCTGACAGTAAGCATCTATAAGACATATAATGTACAATATTGCGTGCATTTTCACATATTTACTTGACGTCTAAGTTTATAATGTATGTCAAAAGCTAAGAGCATCTATAAGACATATAATATACAATATTGCGTGCATTTTCACATATTTACTTGACGTCTAAGTTTATAATGTATGTCAAAAGCTAAGACAGAACGTGCAAGATGAAGTTTTTAAGGATATCAATATCTATTCATATGTAACATCACTGCACCTGTGTTGTCAAGTGATGGTACATCTTATATTACTGCTGTATCATCGTATGGTAGGATATAGACTTTACATTTACTGAAGAAATTTCTAAGCAAATCGAAAAAATCGATCTTGAACAATGTTAGATGTCAATGTGATAATATTCAAGATTGATGAATTCCACCTACTCGTTTTTTCCTTTGAAAACAATGGTAAGAAAATCAGGTTTATTAATGAGGCTTGCGACAGACAGGTCGGTGGTTTTCTCCGGGTATTCCGGGTTCCACCACCAATAAAACTGATCGCCACGATATAACTGAAATATTGTTGAAAGTGGCGTTAAACGCCGTACCCCCTTTAAGAAGGTAAATAAACTTATTCTCAATAATATAAGGTAATTATTGGTACAATCAGGTAAATCCTAAAAAAGGTGTAAAATGTCTAATTAATATAATATACAATATGTCATTATTATATTATAGTATATAGAAACGTTGACAAGTGTAATATGTATATATAAATACGTATTGCTGATTGTAAAAGTATTAAAGAGATATACCTGAACAGGTAAAAATTCGCACCTGTTCTGTTATAAATCTGAAATACATGAAGGAGGTTTTGATAGCAGGAAAAAATTACAGGTAAAAATGTAGATATGAAAATTATTATTAAGACTAACCTGATGCGAATTTTGGAATAAAATCCTTATTTTCAACCACATAATCTAATCCAATTGAAGTATTCATTATAATTTTTATACACTCTACACATCCAACTTGTAAAATGGAATCGAGAAAACTTGAAGTTTTCTGTCGACAAATTTCCTCCAAACTTTCAAACAATAATTCCAAACCATCATTATGTAAAAATTGTAAAATCCATTCCGGGTTGCGTTTACCCTTCAGTAGTTTCCTTTTCAATGTTGAATATATTTGAACAGAAGGCGATCTCAATAATTCAACTACACTTTCAGGTTGACTGATTGAATCATGAATAGAAGGCCCCGCCCCTTGATATGGAGACAAACCAATCGACGCACGTCTAACGGCATAGTTCCACCTTTTACTGCCTATTTTATGTTGTTGGTCATATTCAGATTTGTTGTAAAAATCAACTTCGGAGTCAGATACACTCTCCTCCATATCTCAGCTTTACAAATATTTTATCTAAAATTAATTAGAAAAAGAAGAAATTTTATTAATAATACAATGATTTTGTTTTATTCTAAATACAGCATGAATTGTCTAACGAGTAAAAATGCGTGTTTTATAAACATTTGTTTTTACCGTAGTACGGTTATATTTATGCAGTGTCATTTAGTTTTTTTATTCGTTGAAAGGAAATATAATTTAAAGTGAACATTTGAAAAGGAAGAATTTTGAAGAAACCTTTTATGCTTTGTGACGACACAAAGATCATACTTGTTTTTTATATTTAAAAGCAGTGACACAAAATATGAAGAGTATAAAAATTACAGTTATTATATACATGCATTTTAAATTAGATCCCCATTCAGAAGGAAAAGAATATGTAAATGAAGACTTAAGTTTGACTTTGTTAGAGAGTTTTACTTTAATTCTAAGGTCTTACAGATAACCACACGGGGTTGTCTAATTTACATATTTCTGAAAACATGCAATATAATAACCAGATTTAAAAGTTTTGTAATATTTTCACAGCTTTTTAGACCATAAGGAAATTTGTCCAAACTGTGTCTAATTCGTGTCAAGGGTGTTGATTTTCTATACATACGGACCACAAGAGTGTCATACACTAAAATAAAAAAACGAAATGAATACAAAACCCTTTGCTGGGTTCGGTTGTTGATTCTCACGGTTTTTCGCATTACAATTGTGTGTACCCCCATGTGATTTTTGGAGGAGGAGTTGGGGGCTGGTGCACCACTTTTTAATACTGAAATGCACATCTCGTGAGCTGAATTAATATTTTTGCATTCTCTATTTTTTGCAATCGAGTATTGAGTAGATTAATTATTAACCTATTATTGAATATTTTGTTATTACCGATGTTTGAAAGGTCCATTAATATTCATTATAAATATAATATGTGTTTGTATGCAAAACATAATGCAAATATACTGTATAGTCAGAACATTGATAACTGTTAAAATGTCACAGGTTTAATATGCATGATACTATTTAGTTTAAACTTTAGTCTGGTCTCTATCTCATGAAAAAAATCGATACGACTGCAGAAATTCTGAATCCTCTCTGTAAAAGGTTCAACTTCAGGAAAAATTTAATCTTATTTATAACAAATTTCTTCATGCCCGCATGTAATGCCATAATATCTGGACTGTCGCATTTGTCGGTCAAATTCCAAGCGAAACAATACTTAAAGCTTTTGTGCACATGTCAATTATGCCTCTTGTGTGCAGTTAAACCTCGGTGATATATTTTCTATTCGATTGCCATTATATTAATTGATATGTGAAAATGGAATTTAAGTTCGAAGGCAAACTAAAATCGTGTGATCACTTGCAAGTCAAAGAAGCCAAGAAATACAAAATAGAAAGGCCATACCGGACGCTATTCTATCACCACAGCAAGCCGACAAGGGCTTCCTTCTGTGCCAGTTTTATTGAAACTATTATAGTCCAGCAAAAGTCTTCGGTATAGGTGGAACCTGATTGAATAGTACAAGAAGGGATTTCAAATAAGGGATTTAGAGAAACTAAAAACCCAATTGAAATCGGACTAAAAATAAATTTTAAAAAGTTTGTCCTTTTGGCCCCCTTTATAGCTCGGAAACTATAAGAACACTATCAGTTCTGTTGGAACATTCAGGACAGGAAATTGTCTTTTCGATCTATTTAATGGAATTGTTTGAAAGAGAAAATATTTTAATAAACTTTACCACCCGTGTTCTATTTTGCACAAAAGATCATTAAAATACAATAATTCACTTGCGTTGTAAACAAAGTTAAATTTTACCATCCATTTCTATTTTGTACAAAAGACCTTAACAAATACAGCTTTTATACACTTTTTCTCAAACGTGTCGATAACAAAAAATATACATTTCAAACAAAAATTTCTATACATGTACTTGTAGTCAGTCACGTGTTATATCAGGTAAATTAATATAAGCTTGCATTGAATAATGCTTTTAATAATTATTTGTAAATAATGATGCCCCTGGAGCACAATCTGCTGCGCCTGAGTTTATTGAATAAAGTTGAAAGTTGAAGTTGAAAAAAGCTGTGAATTCATTCAACAAAACCAGAGTAAATAAAACACAAGTATTGCTGAATAAACAAAATACAAAACAATCCTTAACTTTATCATTTGAAACATTATTGTGGAATATATAATATAGTGTATATTCAAGCAATGATATTGCTTTACAATTGTTGGATTAATACAAACAGGTCTACTTACCATACAAATAGAGCATGCATGAAAATACAAATTACTGAAACGTTATACAGACACCACCGCTGGCATAATTGTTTCCTTGAATGTATTGTGTATTATGTTATGCTATTTTTACATGCTGCCTGATTTGTAGGTCAAAAAAGGTGACGGGTGAAAGATCTTGAAGAGAGTATATGTTACATGTCATCTAAATTACATGCACAAATAGAAATTAGGCATGTCATAAATTATTACAAAGGGCGAGTTGTTCAAAAAGTTGTCATCCATTGATACGGCACATAACAAGACAAATTATATAGATTACTTATATAATACATGTCCACGTTATTATTTATGTTTTGTATACAAAAGTTACGTTATAAATGTGAAACTTGCATATTATAGTACAAGAATGCATAACATGTACAAATGTACTATATATACATTTTCATGACCAACCATTAAATCAGATATCAATGCAGTTTATACTTTTGCAAGAAAAATGTTTGAAGATAACAAAAGGGGTAATCATGATCATGTCTAGCTATTAGCAGAACGATCAATGCAGGTTTTTGTGCCAAAAGCTTTGAAAATACCAAAAGGGGTAATCAGAACCCGTAAAATGAAGACGGACAGACAATACAATGGTCGAAGGAAAAAGGACAAAAGGACATAACACTACATAAAAAACTAAGGATTGAACTAGACAAACATCGGGGGGAGAGAGGGGGGGTGCAAATAGTGTACGACGATCAAGATGGCCATAGAAGAAAGGAATGGTTATTTTGTATCACTTGTGCTCAACTCAATATGGCTATAGAATTGTACAGCGGTAAGAAAGTACCATTGTGTGAGCTGAGTACTATTTATGATACTCACGCAAACATTTTTAATATATCATTTGAAGATAATAATGGGTGTATGCAAGTACAGATATATTACAAACTATTTAATGTTTAACACATGTTTCTTAATATTATAACAAAAAAATGTACAAATAAACACCTGTGACCTACTAATTGCTAATATCTGAACGCAGAGTGAATGCAATATTTATATATTTTTACAAACATACACAAACAATACTATTACAATGAATGAGAGATTTGTATATAAGAGGGATGAGAAACAAGCGATTACACCTGTATAAATAAGATGAGTTTGAAGATACCAAATGGGCAATCAGAATTCGTAAATCGAAGAACAGAAAACACAATGGCTAAAAGAAAAAGTACAAAAGGACAAACAACGATCTACAAAACATACATATAAAAGTAAAGATTGAGTGACACGAACCTCACTAAAACCGATGCTCCAGAAGGGTAAGCAGTAATGTGATGTAATATGGACGTGTTTAGATACTAAATAAACACCAGCATCACACGTTTAAGCAGGTTCAATTAAAAACGATTGATAGATTGACCGTTGTTTAACATAATTAAACAGTATTTCAACCATTTTAGTGACAAGAAGAAACTTTAAAACAATTAATAATGTAAGTAACAAGGTGTCACTAGGATGAGAACTTAATACGGGTGGCAGTTTTTCACAGGGTTATATTTTGCCTTGCAACAGTCTACCAACGACTCCCAGGATGAGAATTTTACTGAAAATCTATATTTATTGTCTTTAAACCAATATAAATGTGTGACAAACAAACAAAAACAATTAATAACATGGCATGTAGATAATAAATGAAACATTATATTGTTTTTATATATATTACAAACTTAAGTAAGAAATAGTGAAGAATGCCCTGTCCTCAGTTCTAATGACTGTTTTATAAAGGAACCTAGTTTTTCTACCTCTACATGGTTACGTTTTGGCTTGTAACAGTCTATCAACGACCATTCCTACTAATCTATTTGTCACTAGCTATCCATTATGTTAAAGGAGTGTGACATTCTCCAAATGTATTATCTTTTTCCCATCACCAAATACATAGCCACAGAGGTGATATAACATCACAATAAATATGTACTATATTATAAAATACAAAATGTACATATGCAATTACTCAAAGGAGGATGGCCAATAATAATATGAATAAATTATGTTTCTGTTTTCATGACACTATTTTCTTAAAAGATGACATATTTGGTCGGTCTTGTTCATCTTTTCTTAATATAAGTATTTCTATCTACAACGAAATTTATACAAGAAACCAAAGTAATGAAATTCATCGCCTATTTCCAAATTGTACAAATGACACTTTCTATTTTCATGCTGAATATTAATTCATCTTCCGTATTCAAATCGCAGCTTATAATTTGTTGTTCTAAATGTGAAAATAAATCTTTTTCATCAAATATATTGAAAACATGAGGCTCTCTCATTTACCACAAGTCTCAAGGGCAAGTTGTGTATATGATTTAACCATAAACAACGAGAACTATACTGACCGTGTTTAGATACTAAATATAGATATAGGCCTCCAGTGGTTTAAATTGATTTGAGAATCATTTTATATTAAGTTCTATGCATTTTATTGAAATTTTATTATTTTCATCATTATGGATTTAAAATAATTTAAATGTAGCGAATCTTAATAACTTG
The DNA here is from genome assembly GCA_002080005.1 of Gigantidas platifrons. Taxonomy (NCBI): domain Eukaryota; kingdom Metazoa; phylum Mollusca; class Bivalvia; order Mytilida; family Modiolidae; genus Gigantidas; species Gigantidas platifrons. Next base: position 109,177 of record MJUT01035215.1, read on the forward strand.
TGTCAAATTAACATGGACATACTAGGTTTAGTGGATTATTTCAAAATATTTCATATTCTAAAATTTATTGAAAAAAACTGTTAAAAGTTGCTGAAGGCAATTCTTTATACTCCTGCATACCTCTAAGTTTAAAAGCTTAATTATGGACCATTCGATGTGGGGACCTATTCAGTATAACATAAAATAAAACGTTATCTGAGCGAGCATGTTGATTCATTTAGTTATAATTATTATTTTTTTTTTATTTTCAGTTCATTCAAGCACTAAAAATCTTTATTGTGGAAAAGCATATCAAAAGATCACGCAAGCAACAAAATATGGCACAGAATACACTGTTAGGGTTAATTCTCTAATAACAGTTATTTGTACCAAACAGCGTTTTGAATTGAGATAACTAGTCTAAATTATATAATTTTAAGCCTTGAAATATATCCAATATGGAGATATTTTGGACACCAAGAGTAATTTCACCATGTCATTGCAAGACATCTTATAACTAAACACAATTGGTTTTTGTCTTCCCGTTTAAACCACGCTTCTTGGCTCTCGTATTTGTCCAACGATATTATTGTTGACACCCCTCCCTTTGAAAGGAGGTTTGGTTTAGGTTTATGGTGTTTAACGCCACTTTCAACAATATTTCAGTTATATTGTGGCGGTCAGTTTTATTGATGGAGGAAACCGGAGTACCCAGAGAAAATCACCGAACTTCCGAAATTCACTGAAAAACTTTATAACAGAATATTGCATCCAATACACCTCGCCATGAACGGGATTCGAACTCACAAATTTAGTAGTGATATGCACTGATTGCATAGGTAGTTGCAAATCCAACTACCATGCGATCACGACCATGACGGTAATCCCTTTGAAAAAGGAATCAGCAATATTAGTCCTCCTGTACTAGTTCAAGTTTATACAATCTTAAAATATGTAGCAGTATTTGGGCGTTCACACATATTATATATAATACATGTATATCTATATTGTCTGTCTAAATCAGTTTTATTTAATATGGACACACTGATATAAATTTGAGCTTGTTTACATCTTGGATGGTTGACCTGTCAGAGGAGGGCAATAGTTGTCAGTTTTTTTTATACATGTCAATTACAAAAGTTTCGTTATCGTGATTTCTTGTGTATTACTTAAGATCTTGATAGACCAAAATCCAACCTCTTCTGTCCATCGAGACATTTCATTGATACGAATTATATATATATATATAGTGTTATAAGAACGTTCACTCCCTGCTGAAATATGACAAGAGATTACAATTTATGGTGCATTTAACGTCATTTTCAGCTATATTTTAATTATATAATGGCGGTCAGTTTTATTAGTGCAGGAGTTGTGAGGAAAAATTCACATATTTCATTTATGTCAGACACAGCCATATTTTGTCATACAATCTTGTATCGAATGCAAGAAGACTTTGAAGATGTAATCAGAATCCGTATATCGAAGAAGAACAGACAACACAATGGCTAAAAAATGCAAAAGGACAAACAACGATCTACAAAACATAAAACTTTACAAGTGCAATAGTATAAATAAATCATCATAGTCGGACGATAGGCATTGATTGTTCTTTTGAAAATCCAACCACATTTACCACTTGCCCACTGAGCAACACATGCTCCTTGTTCAATTGGAATCTGAACTCCAATGTTAAGGTTTAGGTTTTGTGCAGGCTTTCCATACATATAGGAATTTAGTCCTAGTGAACATGCGAGCTATAACAGAAAGGAAAACACACACGTTCCAATCAATTGTGGGTTTTTTTTCTATACATACCAAAGGGATAATCAGAAGTCGACATTTGAAGGACATACAATACAATGGCCAAAAGAAAACGGACAAAAGGACGAACAATAATCTACAAGAAACTGGACATAAAACTAGGGATTGAGCGAAATATAAGCGGATCATGAGTATAACAAGCAAACAAAATAAACTGAGTACAACAATATTGATGTTCATTTCTTATTCAGGTATGAACATATAGTACACATATTAACGACGTTATGTTATGCCTTGTGCCCAACCAGAAAACAATTACCAGAAGAATGTTACAAGTGACTTATCAGCAAGTTTACCATAGAATCCACCTCTTATCAGAATGTAATATTTTTTGTCAGATAGAAAGGAAGGTTAATAGACTTCATGTATTGTTCATTTGCAAGACCACCAACAGTAAACTTATTATTTGTCATAATAACATAATAATATTTTGAAATACATTGTGTTTAGGGGTATACTGACAAACCTACAAAATAAAACGGGAACCCATCTTATGTTTCAGAATTAGGTCAGGCAAATGTCTCCTAATTCACAAACATAGGTAGGTTTCCAACACTAAAATCTGCTACATGGACAAATAAATACAAGTCTTATCGTAACCAGTCTTTAACTAATAAAATAATCCTGATTTTAGCACACATTATCTGAGAAGTCAATCTCTTTGATATAATCCATGTATTTCTTAAAGAAACATGCCAATCTCAACAGCCTTTACTTCCAAGGTGCTCATTTATTACCACTTTGCTGACGCATGTTTTCAAGTTGAGTAAATATCAGTTGATATATCAATTGCAAGTATATATTTAAGATATCCTTTGCCAAATACAGTGAAATCTGTCTGAACCGAAACCCATAGGAACCAACTATTGTGTTTGAAATAGACAGGTGTTCGGGTTATGCAGGTAAAATTAACAAACATTTCCCATATTCAGACTTTATTTAATAAAAACGTAGATCTATCAAATTTAGTGTGCACGACGCGTTTCTGGAATAACCTTCATCAGATACGCTCAACATCGAAAGATTGGGAAGTCAGATAAATTAAAGTTTGGGAGCAATAAAACCAAAGGGCCTAAACAGGATTGACAAAATTGGCTATGGTCACTTTATTCAAGATTAGGTTTTATTCAGGGTTCAGTTTAGACTGGCTTCACTGTATATAATATATACATGTTGATACGACGATACCCATTCGACATAAAACAAAAAAAGAAAAAATTTGTATAAAATAAATAAATCTGACTCCATGCACTTTTAGTTAATGCTTTCTGCCTGAAACACTGAAATTTAACACCTGTTATTTTTTGTTTTTGCAGGGGATATGTCTAATGGATTTCTTATTCTGTAATTAATTTTTCGTTTTTGACATTTACAACAAAAACATTAATTACCATAGTCTTAATTAAAAATAATATATCTGGATTAATCTAGAGAGACCACACACAGCATAATGTTACTGTGTATGTTCTTATATAAAAAATTGAAAATTTATGTTTTAACGCCCAAATATGTTGTCTCTTTGTATATACAAGCTTATTTATTCTTTCACGTACATATTATAACTCAGAACAATGCATTACGTTGTGGGAATAGCGAAGGTGACTTCTAGTATCTTGAACTTTGAACTTTAAATCGTGTTCAACACGAATTGCATAAACTGCATCGTGGTGTAATGGTTAGCGTGCTTTCATCGAGTGCGGTAGATCGTGAAATAACGTGTCAGAGTGGAGCTATATGTCTTCCCGCAAACTGTTGTTGCAATGAGCCATCACTGGTATGGTACAAAGTGGACACCACCATCATCATCACATAGAAGTATAACTTCTTATCGCCACGATATAGCTGACAAATGTGTCCATTATGACATTAAACAACACTCATTATCACATATTTTACTCAGCAATATTTACTTGATAGAATGAATTGTACATTTGTTTCCAAAAATAAGAACGCGTTGATAATCAAGGGTTAAACGGAGATAGTCTACAATGTTATCTCAACTACAACACAAAACGAACACGTCGCCTCATCCCGAAACCAATATATAACATCGTGACATACATAGCCTGTTGGTAATATGGCTGTGTTAAACTGGCTTGTGGGGTTTACTTTTCTCACCCTTGATAATTGTATTTCCATCTTAAGATGCAACTGCATCAACCATTATGCTTTTTATTTCTGACTTAGAACAACTTTGTGCTACTGTATTGTTCAAATTCCAATATTTTATCACACGGTAACAAACATATTAGAAATTACAGTTCCTAAATAATATAATTATTACTAAAGCTAAGATTCTCATCCTTCAGCCATAAGTGACCTTAGCTGATTTTGATTATCCTGTTTTGGTCTGTTGACTTTAGACTTTTAGATTATATGACTTTCCATTCGTTTGACTTTGAGCGTACCCGGTAAGTTGGTATTCCTGAAACGAGTCCTTAACATTAGATTGGATATCTGCATTTTTACTACATTCATTGAGGTATAATAGTCTTACATGCATGTATATAGTGTTACTTTCACTTAGACACTTGAAATTAATTGTAATCATGTGTGTTTTACTAATGATTAAGAGGAATAAAAGATTACCCTTGAAAACGTCTCAAGACACCCACCCATGTGCAACTATTACGGTCATAATTAGGTTCGATAACTCTGTAATTACTTTTCGACTGGTACCTATATTTTCTCAGTCATAATCAGGTTCGATTACTAGAATCTGTAATTTAAATTAATTATGATCTAGCTTTCGATAACCCGTTAATATATCAGAAACATATAAAATAATATGTCTCTGGTCATATATTGTATTGATATAATATGTAAAATGCATTTTTTAGGTAAGCATTGAATTCATTAGTTTATCTGAAAACAAATATTCAGATGAATTATTTAAAGTAACTTTTACATTAAAATGTGAAATTTACTATTAAAATTATTCCATTAAAAAAAATCGGTTCAAAACATTAAGCATTCTTGCAGCGAAAAGTGAAGATTTAGAAAATTATATTCCTATGCTCGAGGCTACAAAAGATTTTGGAACACGAAATAATCGTTTAGGAGTTGAAAAGGATAGCCGAAAGCGGGATGCATAATAATTTTTTTTTAATTGTTAATAAAGGTTTTGTTCCTGTGAAAAAAAAATGTAGTTTTTGTTTAACGGGATAGCCAAAATCGTATAATGCTACATTTTTGTTGTCATTTTTACTGGTCGAATTAGGGTCCGTAGAAATACCGCAAAGGACCTCCTTAGTGCACTAAGAACAATAAAGGTGCACTAAGGACATAATAGAGACGTCCTATGTGCACAAAAAAGGTTGCAAATGAATTGTCAGTTT
>MJUT01035215.1:115531-125887 GCA_002080005.1 Gigantidas platifrons
AAATTGCCCATAGAAAAGGGAAGATGGAGTAATATTCCTAGGGAAAATCGCTATTGCGAACTTTGTCAAAAGAATCAAATTGGAGACGAATATCATTACATATTTGAATGTACTAATTTAAGCGAAAAGCGTACTTCACTACTTCCAAAACATCTAATTGAACGTCCCAATATAATAAAATTCAAAAATTTAATGACTAATAAACGGAAACTAATCCTGCAAAAACTATGTAAATTCATTAGATATATAAATATGATAGTTTGTCCTCCCGGCTAATTCCATCTGTCGATTTACTGTATTTGTATATATTGTATATAGTTTAATATGTTCATTTATTTGTAACTTCTCTGTATATGTGCTATGCACTGTCAGTTTGAGAAATAAAGATATATTAAAAAGCATTAAAACTACATCCTCTTATGTGTATCCCCTTTCCAACACGATAAGACACACCTGGGACTAATAGAATAATTTGTTTATTAGTCCCAGGACACACTGAACTTTTGTGTTGTTTCATTTACGACAACAACTTATTTCACAGTAAAGATATCATGTTGTCTTCCATTTAGATCGTTTTGATATAAGGTGGAGTTAGGTTCGTTTTTCCATGGAGTAAGATAAGACACTGGCTCATATTTACATTTGACGTCAAATATATGAAGTCCGCAATATCGATGCTGATCAAAGTCACGTATGATACTAGATCCTTTTGAAAAACTAAATTAGAGACTGCACACTGTTGCATACCTGACTTCAAACGCAAGTAATAGCCAGTGACTGAACTAACCCCGTGACTCAACTCCACCATCAAATGACGTCCTAGAGAGAGAGTACAACTGCTGTCACAAAAAGCTGCTCAGTCAGGAATATGATATTTTGTCACATCAAATAAAACAACTTTAACATATCATTTTAAATTAAATTCTCTCTCTTTTTTCCAGATGATACAGACTGAGCGCACGTTACTGCGATGCCGTTTAAATAACCTTAGTTTCTGATTTAATGTGGTTGTTATTAGTTTTTATGATGCCATATCTACATAATCTTTATATCATAATAAACCGTAGGATATGAGGAATAATTTTCCGACAATATTTATGAAATATATTGATATTTATTCTGTCGTATCCCACCACGGAATCCCCCTTCCGTCTTAAAAATGTCCCGTCAGATGTAACATTGCTGTTACAAATTGATAAGATTTTCGGGCATTTCACGAAAACGCATGCACGGAAATCGCACCAAATCTGCTAAGAAAGTAAACGTCAAAATTCTTCCAACGTAATGTCTCGATGGCCGTTTTCTGTTGAGGTTTTTTGTTTTTATCCGCATGTATTTAAGTCCATTCAATGTGTCAGATACTGAACTGAAATGCTGATCACCAACTTTAAAGGCTTTTCTCGATAAATTTAGGTGAAGTTGAGTAAATATTTTTTTTTCACTGTTATGCAGATCTATATTGTAAGAAATAATACAAGAAATTTTGAAGATGACTTTTGAAAGATAAAGAAATATTGACCGAAATACGCAGTCTGAATGAATGTCCACTTCTTAATTTTACTATAAAAAAAACAACGTCGCTTGGAATTTTAGCGATTTATAACGCAGCACACAAATAAATCATCGAAATTTGTATGTGCCAAACAGTTAGTTCTATTCAAAGGCTACCATTAATACCAATCATGAGTATATTAAAATTAAAATAAACACGAACAGAATAAAATGCCAAGTCTGAATGGATTGTCCACTTCATCAATTTCGACGTCAAATGCGTTTTCAAGACTTTTGTGAATTTNTATTTAAGTCCATTCAATGTGTCAGATACTGAACTGAAATGCTGATCACCAACTTTAAAGGCTTTTCTCGATAAATTTAGGTGAAGTTGAGTAAATATTTGTTCACTGTTATGCAGATCTATATTGTAAGAAATAATACAAGAAATTTTACTATTAACTATTACATTAAAATTACCTTGCTGATTCTTTAAAACTGCAGATTATGTCCAAATAAACAATAAAACTAAATAATATTGGTGAAAATTTTATTGATATTGGATAAGAAATGACATAACGTTTTTTGTTTAAATTGTGGTTTCATATTACTGAAGAGAAAAAGAAACACAGGGTAACATAATATGCTCCTATTTTTTAACTGCGCGACGTAAAATTACGAAAACTGGGCAGACGAGTGGCATGGTCAGTGTGCACTAAAATCGGTGTCTAAAGTTACTCAACCGTGAAAGGTATCATGTGACACAGAGATATCGCCACGTTACTGCCACTGAAACCGCTTTAATATAATTATTACTAAAGCTAAGATTCTCATCCTTCAGCCATAAGTGACCTTAGCTGATTTTGATTATCCTGTTTTGGTCTGTTAACTTTAGACTTTTAGATTATATGACTTTCCATTCGTTTGACTTTGAGCGTACCCGGTAAGTTGGTATTCCTGAAACGAGTCCTTAAGATTAAATTGGATATCTGCATTTTTACTACATGCATTGAGGTATAATAGTTTTACATGCATGTATGTAGTGTTACTTTCACTTAGACACTTGAAATTAATTGTAATTCATGTGTGTTTTACTAATGATTAAGAGTAATAAAAGATTAGCCTTGAAAACGTCTCAAGACACCCACCTATAAATAGTACTTTACATGAGCACTTAAAACCGATCACTCAAAAACATAGCAGGAAATGAAACCGTATAATTTCCGTGTTTAGTATAACGGCATGTAAAACAAATATGATTTTTATTCATTCAGACACATGATAAGTTTATTTGAACTCTTTTAAACGACACCAATATCTACTTCGTGTCGACAATGCAACATGTATATAGACAGAGAAAATAACATGTTACTTCTCGTAAACTGTAAATTAATAGATACTGGTGACGGCCATTGAAGGATCAAGAGTTTTTGATAATTAAAATGACATTGTAAACACACATTTAGAGAAGTTTGACAATAACTGCCTCTTGTAGGTGGTGTTCTGAAAGACACGAATTTTTATATTTCAATTGTCCATTTCCTTGTCCGTATGTCATAAAATAAATATACAGGCATGTTGTTTTTGTTTACCTAAAAAGTCTTAACTATTAAAGTAAGTTATTTTTATAAATACATGTACTTATCTTTATCGTCGATGTCGACATTTTCCCCTTTGATCTCACCGTGTGATATTGTCAGTATAAAAGAACTGACTGATACCGAAACATATCGGTCAGTGTGACGTCATATACACTATGACAATATTGTGAGTTTTGAAGGTCTCGATATACATTATTACTAGTATCAGCTCGTCTTATTGGACTCGCAGCGGTACTAGTGATAATGTGTGTCTCAACCTGTAAATCTGCTGTTATTCTATACGACTAAGAACATGAAACAACGACAGCACATAGACAACTGAATCTATCAAAATAAAAGCATCTTCGATTCACGACTATATCCAAAACATAAGGAACGGAACGAATGACTAAAGTGTTAAGTTTCAGCAGTCAGACTGACATTATCAGTAAGTACAAGACCAAGCTGAAATCACAACTTTCATTTCAAATACATGTATACAGGAAGTCACAATGATAGTAATGTACTTGAACTGATAACATTTTAGCTTGAACCAATAGGTTGAAGTCGTTTCGTTCCCAAGGCCTTTTATTATCCGCTTTACCGGATAAAACTGCACTATCAGGTGCCCGCTATTCGGAGGGCGTTTTCAGTAACACATAAAGAAAATCTGCACACGCAAAACTGCTTGATTAAGTTGCCATTGTTCGTTTTGCTATATGATAATCTATAAAACCCATGACAAACGGTACAACAACTCAGCATTATTTTTGTCCGAGAACCTGTTTTTCTCAATCATTAACACTTGGTACCCACGATATATCTATAAACAATAAGTAGTTGCAAATTGTTCTTCGATGGTGTAAATTATTCGCCAGTTTTCCTGCCTACTCTATGTTACCAAGTTAGAATCGTGTGGGATGTTTGCTCAAGATGTGTTGTTGTTTGTGGATAAAAGAGTATTTTTGACTTTTTATTTCTACTTATGATATAGTGCTAATGTTAATGTTTTGCTATCAGCTATGAAGTATCGTCATAGAATAGTATGTACGGTGTTAGAACGTCATGGATATATCGTCAGTCCGTGGGTCTACAAGATGTAAACAACACAACAAGACGCACAAGCTTGTCACCATGACAGAAAACGTGTGACCATTGAATTTTTTGATTTCTTAATTTTTACAAACGCTTAAAAATATAGTCTGAATCTAGGAGTCTGCATATTACTTGAATGGAGAAAAACTAGCATGATCGTATAATTTCACTAAGGAATGAGGTAAAGCTAGTCTAACTACACCACTTTTTATTGAAGTGACTATACCAAGCCCATAGACTAAGGTGTATATATGCTAGGGTATCGACGTTGAATCTGTTCCTACGATTTTCTTATTAGATTGTGGAACTGCTTTAACTGTGTGGTATTTTTGTATACCATTTTCTTTGCAAATTTTAAACACATATTCAGTAATTTGTACATCATTTACTTTCCAGAGGGCTGATAAGTGTTGAATCACCTCACCATAGACAAGACTTGTTTTGGAGGTCGATGAATAGAGAATTCGTCACCTGTGGTTCTTTAATCACCATTATATAGGGTATATATTCGAAAAACATATTAACCTAATGGCCAGGACAAATTTTATGTTGCGTGGTGGACATTTATTATAAGCGTTCCTTTTGAAATCACACTACATCAATATTAATAATAATTTATCGCCATTTCTGGTCACCATTGACTGAGTCTATTTTATCATTTGTTTTGTTAAGTTTATTGTATACAAATTAATGATATGGATATTCAGCTGACAACTCTCAGTAGGAATTCTAACCTATGTCTCAACAGATAAATAACTAGGATGTCGTCCTTGTTTGTTAGGCATTACAACATATATTTCTTGTAATAGACTAGTATTAGATTAGTAGAATATTTTACAGAGTGTAGGGTTATGGTGTTCAACGCCAGTTTCAACAATATTTGAGCTATATCGTGGCAGAATATGTTTTGCAGGGGACAGGGTTGTGGTATTGAACGCCAGTTTCAAGAATATTTCAGTTATGTCGTGGCAGACTTAATTTTACATGGGAGGGGGTAGTGTTATGGTGTTTAACGCCAGTTTCCTCCATATTTCAGTTATATCTTACCGGATATATTTTTGTACATCATTAGTATAGTGTTAGCTAACGAAATACAGCATTCGAACCAATCCAATACACCCAACCAGGACACACAACAATAGATAAGTGAAAATAATTAAATAAATTTGGTAAAATACATGCGCTAAGCAAAACATTTACTTCATACTGATGAATGTATCATGTGAAGGTAAAACAAAAGTACACATGCCCTTGAAGCAATAAACAACTGAAATGGAAAACAAAATCACAATTGAAAATATTAGGTCATACTTATGAAAATATGTGTCCTTCCGGCTAAAAAATAACAAATCTTGTCCATTTTCCCCCTGTTGTACATCTGTATATATTATTGTGTATTGTAAATTGTCTTGTGTCTTAAAGTATTATGTTGTATCTGTTCACCATTGTATGAATAAGTATTATACTAGTACTATAAGTCATATATAAAATTGAAACAACTCTTGTCCATTTCCCCTCTGTTGTACATCTGTATATATGTTACTGTGTATTGTAATTTGCTTTGTGTCTTATTGTATTCAGTTGTGTCTGTTGTAAAAGTAAATAATATACTATGTCATTGTAAGAATTGTTATTGTTTATTTCTTCAGAAGTTTGACAGACCACGTTCGGTTCACACTCGACCAGTAATTAACCCTAGTACACATCTCACGGTGTGGGATGACCGGTCCTTTGATCCTGTTGTCTTCTTGACATTTATAAACAATAAATGATTCAGACAGATTTTACCTACATGTAGTGTACCGTCTACAACAATTGATTGGCCCCCATGCCGTGATTTATGGCTGTTTTAGTACTTATTTATTTACTTAGTTAGCTAATAAAGTTATCTCCCTTTGTGTAACTCTCATTGTTTTGAAGGTATTAGGATTATAAACTGTTGTGGAGTAGCTCATATAGTGGTATATAAGTAATAAATTCTACAAACGAAAGTGAAACGTCCGTTTTTGGCATTTATGATAATTATTGTCAAACATCCCCTATGCATTTCTTTGTTATAAAGTATATATATTCTAAACCTATACTTTAGCCAGAGTTAAAGGGTACATATAAATATATACTCGATGACCGGAAAATAACAGATGATACACGATTTAAGTGGATTCAAAACAAATCTAGTCATATTGATCATATTTTTATAAAATTTTAAAATAAAATTCAATAAAAATCGGTCAAATCGAAATAATATCCATTTAAATAAATTCTGCCCTCATTAGGTATTCACATATGACATAAACAACTCATAATTTACACCGTTTATAGTTATCTATTCACAATAGTCTAGCAAACATCTGAACGTGTTTGGGTATTATATTAGATAAACAAAATCACCCAAACGCCTAGATAATCCCTTGAAATTGATTTCATAGATTACTTTTATTTTGAAAAATTTGTTATTTATCAAGATTTTCATGAATAAATTAATCAAATTTGAATATTTTTCGCGGTAGAGTATTTTCCGTTGATAAAGAAGTCAAACTAGAACCGAGGTAGTGACGTGGTTACCAGAATTATCTAGTACATATCTTGACAATTTATTATTATTTTTTAAGTCACATGACGTGATAAAACAGGATTGTATACCGTCAAATATTAAGATAAATGGGTGATTAACTTTGCAAATTACTTTTTTTCATCCTTTTCTGCTTGGTGGTCATTAGGTAGAAATAGTATGTTTGAAGAAAAGTTTAAATATACCAAAGAGATAATCAAAAGCTGTAAATTGAAGACGGACAGACAACACAAATAAACTTTATTGGAGAAACAATACGTACGGCAAATAGACTCAAGCTTTGGCAATCGAAAAATACTAATATAACCCATATGATTTAAAGGAAAAGTACAGCTATAGTTTAAATCCAAGAGAGAATAAAAAAAAAGAACCACATTATTTCTCAAAGGTTCTTGTTTCATCAGCCTTTGATTATGTTTTCACTTTGAACAGATACCGAAGGGCACAAAAACATAAAAATGTTTCAAAGATGCACACTGTGCTCGGTAAAGTGATCGCTGGATATTTCGAGAGAAAGAGAAAAAAAACAGCCGATAGCAATAAAGTAGTTACGGTCAATTAAAAATTATGCAAGAAACAATGTTCAATGAAAACCATGTTAAAATATTTCTTGCTATCAGATAAAAACAATGATGATATTGATCTCGCTGACCTTATAATGTGAACATAATCATATGTCAAACTTAATGTGAAATTGACAAGTACGTAATATTAGTAATATTAGTGTATTGGTAGGAATAACTTGTCAACACCAACACATGTTCACGGTTTTTTAACATTTAGCCTACACATTCATGAATCAAGTCAATGTTAAGTTTCTCTAAGACTGATGTTAATTGATTAGTATGTATATTTTTTGTAAGGTCTGGTGGGAGGAATCAGGAAGTGTAAGCTAAGAAAATGTTCAATTGTCATTAAACATAATTGAGATCGCCCTTTTCACATGGCAGGAACTTTTTTTCTACTCCCAACAATAACGATTTTCTGTAATTACGCATTATCAATCCACGTTCATACAAAGAAACCTCCATGTTCATTTCCTTTAGGCTGTATATGTTATTGTTCCAAAGACTATATAGAATTTCGCATGTGGTAAATTAAGGTTCGTTAAAGAACGTTCGCCATTGTGCCCTGTGGTTCAGCATTTTTGTTGAAAAATATCCAAGACGTTTGCAAATATATATTTTGTTAAAACTAGAAGAATGTTAAATTGATGCATAAAACGTTTATACAGTAATAGAGAATACTAGTCATTGCATTTTTTAGGGGAAAAACATATATCTGAAAGTAGAAATGTATTTTTTTTTTGCAGCTGGTTTATTACAAATGTCTTCGTTTCCTGTGAATATTTTGTTGTTTTAGTCTACATTATTAGTTAAAAAATGAGGTGTTGATAGAGTGAGTTGGAATATTTTTCAAGTTGTATATAGTAGACTTATTACATTGATAAGTTTGTAGACATGATTTAATACTAGACAAAGTATTCAATAAAAATGTGAGAACAAATAATAAACAGTCAGGCAAATATTCCAAAAACCAAAGGGTAGATATCTGAGAAAAAAAAGGGGGGATAAAATATATGTAATTCAACAGGAAGCCAATATTGGTAATTTACTGTGATGATCTGAACTTGGTATAGATACTTTGTGGTGGTGTTAATGGTAATTTACTGTGATGATCTGAACTTGGTATAGATACTTTGTGGTGGTGTTAATGGAAATTGAAAGCAATCAGAAATTATCCATGCAACTGGAACTGTCAAATTCAGCATGAAATTTCTTGAAACAGAATGAAAAAAAATATATACATAAATATAAATGTCTACTTCTCTACCAGAATAAAAACTGATATATAAAATTTAGTTCGCACGATGCGTTCATGGTATAACCGTCACCAGGTACGCTCAAAATCGGAAGATTGGAGGCCAAATAAATATAAAGTTTTGGAAGCAATAAAACAAACAGGATAGACAAAATCGGCTAAGGTCACATATGCCTGAGGGAGGAGAACATTAGTTTTTATTGATATTCAACTTTCAAGGAATGAACCCAAGCAAACTAAAACATATATGTACTTTGTATGTAGAAATGGCTACGGGATACATATGGTAAAAATCTAGAATGCATTTCTATTAATTATATCCTTACATGTTTAGTTTTAGGTCACGATTCATCATAATCTTTTACAGTTTAAGAGATTACATCTGGTTTAATATTGTCTCTCATAAAATATTTCTTACAAAAGATAACAAAATAAGTCCTGCAGCTACAAACCGTTGTTTGAAATACACTAAGTGTTCATATATTGAGCTGTCCTCGTGGTCATATAAGTGCGTCATTCATAAAATTTCCACGAGCTATAAAGTTGAAGGAATTTATTTACCATTCGCTATCGTGGTTTTATCATACACGCTCGGATACACATTTTCTAATTAATGATAAACATCGTAACTATTGTGCCGACATTGAACCTAATTTTAATGTTTGTTGTCTGCAAAATTGCTTCCGGTGTCAGTTTAAAACATAATGATATATTCACAGTTATTTACATTTAAGTCAATTATATAAACAATTAACATTGACCCTTGCACTAGAAAATTATATTCTCATTTCATAAATCACCATCAATTTGTATTTAAATAAAGAAATTTAAACTTTAGGATGATAATAACAAAGAAAAACCGAGAAATCTCTAGTATGAGAACAAAAAGACAAAATATGATTCTGACAGATTGTAGAAACAAGATACAATCTCTGTGTCTGACTGGACATGTATACCAAGTGAAGATTGTATAAACCTAAATATGTGGAATTTTATTGTACTAAAGTATATTGTATAAATGTAGCACACCATGGTCGATTATATCTAGAAAACCACTTCCTTACGTGACAAAATATTAAATATATTCACATTTCATAACATTGTCCGTTGCACCGATTGCAACCACGGATATAAAACTAATATCGATCGATGGTTCATCCATTTTCATGGTTTCCTGTCCATGGTTAATAGTGAACCGCGGATAAATTCCCACACTAACAGTCCGAACATCAAGAAAAACAGCATTCTAAAAAGTAATGACAAAAAGCAGATGCAGTACAACAGTTGAAGATTGTGTTAGAGGTTGCACATGTATGATTTGATTTGATTGTTGGTGTTTAACGCCACTTTCAGCAATATTTCAGCTATATCATGGCGACCAGTTTTAGTGGTGGAAAAAACCGGAGTACCCAGAGAGAACCACCGACCATGGGAAAGCAACTGGTAAACTTCATCACTTGCGGCTGCGAGTCGAGAGCACATTTTTTTTCGTAATTTACAAAGCCGGGCGCGAACCCACGCCATATTGGTGATAGGCTTGTATGAGTTGTTAGGTAATCCAACTACCTAACTCATTGAGCCACCCAGGCTCTTGCACATGTATGACAATTGAAAAGGATTAAAACTGTTTACAGGTTTCATCAATAAATGTTTGATAGATGAGACAGTAGCCTTGAATGTTTCAACCGAGTAAAAAAAATATGGCAACTAAAACGTCGAATTGACGTTGATTGATTGATTGATTGATTGATTGATTGATTGATTGATTGATTGATTGATTGATTGATTGATTGATTG